>WBNO01029103.1:0-20144 GCA_013400575.1 Peucedramus taeniatus
CATTGCTTTAAAACATGGGGAGTTTCATACCAGCTCACTTTAATCACTGTGAGATTGGAGCCTGATGTGCACAGATACTGCTGAAAGGCAGAGAGGCTCCCCTATGGAGTAATTTTAGATAGGAGTTGAAGTTATGTGTCCCAAATCATTCACTAGATGATGCTCTTTATCTTATTTATACATAGTTCCTAGACAGACTAGCCACTAGGCATATTAATTGGTTGGGTTGTTATGCTTCCCTGATGCCTTTATTTATGAGGTAGGATGAGCTACTGTTACAAAGAAAGCAGAAAATATATTAATACCAAAAAAAAAAAAGGGAGCAGGTTCACTGCAGCAGTGAATGAACAGAGAAAAAACTCTAACAAAATCCCAGTAGATATTCTTAATATTTCTAGTATTTTTAATTAAAGTAAATTAAGTAATTAAAGATTTTTATGATGGTGTTATTTGTTTTTTAATTGATATTAGTGAGTTGTAGACAAAGGAGTTCAGGTATTTTTAGACAAGATATCTTGAAGATAGCTGACCCTCAAGCCAACCGTCATGACCCAGGTGTACATAACTTTTGATTCAAGAACTTGACCCTTTTTATATTCGATTACACATACTGAATTCTTCTCTTCTCAAAGACAACTGTACTCTGTGCTGTGTAATAGTGTAGGTTGTTTTTTTTTTCCACCTACACACCTACAAGTGGCTGAGTAATTGCAATTCAGGTCCTTGTTGCCACTATGCAGGAATCATGATCAGGCATAAGGAACAAGACAAGTCTGTGCACGGCAGCCAAATAGAACTGAAGACTCGACTTTTAGGTTAGGACTGTATGTATGACTGCCTTGGGACATACAATATCTCAAACAATAAAGCAGCAAAAACTTACTTTTTAATACAACTGGATGAAGAGGAAGATTCAGGGCTCTGTTACTGCAAGGGCATAAGGGGGAAGCAAGTATTTTCAAAGCAATCAAACAAAAAAATCAGCTTGATGAAATTTTATTGTGTGTGTGTGTGTGTGTGTGTGTAAAATATTATTCTTTATGTTTTTTTCATCATGGTATATTGTTCAGCCCCTAGATCCTGAAATTCCACCCTTCATGTAGCCAATTTCTTAGTCTGCTTAGAAAATGTTTAGTTCTGTTGCAAAAGGAGCTTTCTTTCTCCAAGAAAGTTGAATTATTACATATTCAGAAGATATTTAAAGATGGTAAATGGTTTAGGCTGCAAGGGAAAATCTTGAGTTTAATATGAATGTAGCTCTTTGCTCTGCTTGTATTTCACTTTATTGATCTTTTAGAATGTTTCTGTCAAGTGACATTTTGCACAGTTTGTAGGGAGCAGAGGTAGCTTATCAGCAGATGTATTGCAGGTCCTTCCTGAGTGGCTCACAGAGGATTCTGTTTGGTGACAAAGACTCCAAATTGAAGTCTCTTAAGTGATTAGGGGTTTACTTCCTGGGAGTATAGAACAGAAAACAGCAACAATGCATGAGTTAGTTAATGGAAAGTAAAATTATTAAGAAGCTATTTTTTTTCCATATTAGTTTTGTAACTGATAAAATATACAACATGTTCTCTTGGGTGATTGCATCTCATTCCTGTCAGCTGCAGCAAATACTGTCTACCAGAGGAAAAAACAGAATTTGTTCTGCAGTCACTATATAGATCACTCACTTTCTCAGATTTCTCTGGTGAGTCTAAATCTTAATTTTCCAACTTGTCTTGCTTACTATTTTACAGTTTATTATTTTGCAATTCCCACTGGAATTTGGAAGCCAATGGCTCTACTGTAAAAATGTAGCTATGAGAAGGTGATGCATTTTGTATCTGCCATATCTCATTAGATAAATAAGGGCATAGCTCGAGGAACTAAAAATATATAAAAAAAAGGCTTCATGAAATGAAATGAAATTACTTTTTTATGCTAGTTTCTTGTTCTTATACAGAACTAAATTAACCTCTTGGGACCATGACAAATCTATTCTTCATCTGCAATTCCTGTTTTAACTTTTTTGTGCTACATGATCTTGCTTGTAAAACATTTCCTCAAAAAAGCCACTAGGGGAAATGTCAGACAACTCAATTCATCTTTTAAAATGAAACTATACAATCAAGAACTGCTGCATTTCTGCTACAAATAATTCTGACAAGCAATTAGTCAGAACTCCCAATTTTGTACCTCTGTTTTATCTCAGCATTAGTCTTCTGAGTTCAAGGGAGACAGAATAATGGCAAAATTTTTAAATATGGTACAAGAAGGCTAAGAATCCATTTGTAATACTTTTGTAAATTCTGAAAAGAGATGTCTTCACTAAATACAGGTGTCATGAAGTCTTGGCAGCTGATTTTTGAGTGAGAAGAAAAAGATGAAGGATGTCTGCTATAACTGAGGTGGATCACAGAGTAGTCATAACTAGATGCTCTAGTGGGAACACATTAAATCTGCCTTCTGTCTCAACTAGTCATTGCTTAAGAGACAATTGTTGAGACCTGAAAACAACCACCAAAAATAATAATTTTCCTCTTCTATTTATTGTCTTCAAAAGTGAACTTGGTAACTGAGGATGACATGTCTGAAGCTGAAAGAAATAATGTATTTATATCATACCTGTTGTTGTTCCAAAATGTAATCCAAAATTACAAGCAGAAATTCTGTGCATATGGTTTTTAAACCAGCTGTGCAGAATTTCTGGTTGTTCTTTGATATTGCTATACTAGTAAAAAAGGCACCTCTTATTAATGAGTATGCTTATACTGCTAGTACTGTACATGTAAAATGGTGCTATTCTCTTGGGTTTTTGTTTTTTGGCTTTTTTTGTTTTCTTATTTTTTTAATAATGTAAATCATGTGATCATTGCAAGATCAAAAGAGGATGAAGTTCTGCCAAAAAAAAGAGGTTATTTGTACACTTACACTACTAGGAAGTCAACAGTTATTCTGATGTACAATGATATTAGCACAGAATGCCAAAATACTGTCATGCATCACTCAATTAAATCCTCAAAAACTGCAGAAAATCTTAATATTGTATCTTGGGAATAAAAAATATTTTGGTGCATAGGAAAAATGAGGGTTTGGGTAATTTTTATTGGGAAAATATTAAACAGTATATGAAACATATTAGCAAAAAAAAATAGGGTTCCATTATATATAGAAATTTGTACAAGCCTATATTTTGCAGAATTTAAATATTGCATGCTCATTCATTTATTCTTCATATTAATCTGGAACAAGCATAGTCAGTAGCTGAAAGAAAGCCTTCTCTGAAAGATAGGATGCTTTTTTTGCCTTGAAACACTGCTGTTTTTCCTCCTAGTATTTCAAAGAGGGGTGCTCTCAGATGTGCTTAATCAAAGCAGAAAGGATGCCTCTCTCTGTGGTGATTATGCTTCTTTGTAAGGGTGAAATCAGTGAAGAAAAATCCTAAGAAAGCATCATCAGCTAGAAATAGGTAAATTTGGAATATTTGGTCATAATGTTAAGATTGGGGAAAAATAAGAAAAAACATACTATCACTAAATAATTAATATTACTAATTTCCTTGTCTTGCAGTGCTTAGAGGCACAGGGATAACACTAGTAGAAGCAGAAAAGATGGATGCATAAAAGAACAAGAAATTTGACACTAAGCAGTTCAAACTAAGTAGTTAAACTACAATGTCCTATTGAAACACCATTTATGAAAGGCTTTGGCAATTTTTTATGATACACTAAAATCTATACAATATATGAAACAGTAGATAGAGGCTCATTTTTGTGATGTAATTTAAACTGGAAAAAAAAAGGAAGTCTCATTCAAAACCCTAGTTTTGTTCAAAATATTTGGCAACAACAGAGAATATATGGGTTTATTGATCCTCTCTATTTATCGGGTAGAGGGTAAAACCTCTAAAGCATGGATTAGCTATTGTTAAGTTAATACGTGACAGGCAGCATTATATTATTACTACAAATGTAAGATTGCCTATTCTTTTGTCAGTAGCTTTTGGTTCCTTAGTTTGAAGGCAATGTCTTCCAAATACCCCTGTGCTCCCCATAAGCTGAGAACTTGAACTAATTTTCTTCACTCCATCTGGGGAACCAAGAGTTCAGAGATGTTCTGAGTGATCTTCTCTCATGTTTTATCAATATTTTCTTCATAATTTTTATAAAACTCCATATAGTTCAATTTCCGACTGCATGATATTATATTTTGGCTGGTGTAATGAAGCTGTTCCTAACTCTGTAGGAAGAGCTAAGATGCAATTAGGCTCCTTCTGTGTTATTTTCCTGCATAAATCTGTAAATTCTCTTATAATCTAAATTTTTAGAAGGGACTTAGATGCAATGACATTATAAAAATAATAAGGTAGAATAGTAGAATGACTTCATGGTATGTATAGTACAGCATTGAAGAGGCAAGAAGACAAGAGTGAGAAAATACTCTCAAATTTATTAAACTGAGAAAAGCAGGGAAAATTCAAAAATTTCATATTTACTAAACTATTTTGTGTTTTTGGAAAGAAAAATCTAAAAAAAAGATAAGCTTTAAATATCTTCTAAATCTTAGTGCCTTTGTATTGCAGCATAGTAGCAAAGCACTAATTTCAGATTAATTTCCACTCATCACATTGCATCCTGAAGGACTAGTTGGGCTCTTTTACTGAAAACTCACAAAAGTGTCTGCTTTGGTGCGCTCTGGCAGATAGGAGGCCTTTGACAGATTTCCAAAAGCAAGCAAACTGTTATGTTCTGATGTGCTTTAGGTACCCATTAATTGCAAGCAGGACAAGTAGATTTTAATGGCTTTTCCTACTATTACTAACATTTAGCAGTCATTCCAATTATATCACATTCTACAATTTTTTGCCAGTCTTTCTGGGTATTTTTTTTTCCACCTGGCTGCCACACTCATTTCTTCACCTCAAGAAACATGGTTTCCCAAAGTACCATTGTTCCCAGATCATGTCTGGCCTACTGTTTGCACAACAGAAACACTGTACTACTGATGTATTGAGGGGAAGAGGAAAAGGCTTCTGCAGGAGCAATAACACTCTTGTTATTGTGTACTGCTCATCTCTTGACACAGGGCTCTGCCAGGACCCAGGGATAAGAGCAAGTTTTACATTCCCAGGGAAGATCCTCTCTGTTTCTCCCTGCCTGACAGAAATTCCTTTCAGGAATGTGTGATTTCACTATATATATTATTATTTTTTAAGAAATTTCCCAATGTTAATGAAAATATACACACAGATCTTGTAAACTGACACTTTATCATCAGCAAATGGGCAAGTATTCCTTCTCTGGCCTTGACAGGCTACCTATAACAGAGGCTAGACAGAGTTAAAGGAATAAAGTAGGCATTTATTTAAAGGCCTTCAAAGGATACACTTTGGGCAGTACAAGAGCCCAGCCAAGGATATACCCAAGATGGATTATAGGTCACAAGTTTTCACACTTTAATAAGTTTTGGTCTGTTTACATATTGGGGTTAATTGTCCCATTACAGCTACAGGTTATGAAGTCCCATCCTCCCAGATTGCTCTCCTAAATTCGCTGTTAATTTTTTTTTGGGCCTGAAGGTGCAATGGTGTCCTTGGTTCTTGGGCTGGAAAGGGATTTGTCTAACTAAACTGTGGAGAGAACTTGCAAACACTTCAAACTTTGTATGAAGTTCAATAGTTATATACTATATATACATGAGTTATATACTAATGCAGTACAGAATTTGGAAAATATGAAAGCTACAACATAAGACATAAACTTACCTATAGTGTCTACCTGTGTACCTTCCTCTGTGCAATTGTTTCTCT
This sequence comes from Peucedramus taeniatus, assembly GCA_013400575.1. Classification (NCBI taxonomy): domain Eukaryota; kingdom Metazoa; phylum Chordata; class Aves; order Passeriformes; family Fringillidae; genus Peucedramus; species Peucedramus taeniatus. Next base: position 5,792 of record WBNO01029103.1, read on the forward strand.
CCTCTTCTGGAAAGTGAGTCTCAGTGTAATCCTATTAGAATCTTCTCTGTGTAATGTCTGGTATTTTGCTGCTTACCAAGAATGTTATCTTTCATATTTATTTCTTCCATTTGATTGTTTTACCATAGCCATCTCCTTGTTTGGACTGCTCTTTTTGCTTTGAAGACTTGTCTTGGTTTGAAAGACAGGTACCTGCCAGCAAAAGCTGGAATCTCCCTTTGAATAGAGAATGTAAACCCCCTCCCTCAGATTATTATAATTTTGCAATTGGAGGCTCTCAGGCAAAGATTTGGGAGTGGGAATAACAGTTCTTTACTAGGAATATTAGACAAAGCAAAGACAAATACAAATGTAATAGCACTAAGAGACAAGCAAAAACAAAGAAACAACAAAACCTCAGAAAATGCCCTGACAGAGTCAGGGATGTGACCTGACACCCTGGGTATCAGGGTGGTGAAAGCAGTCCAGATGAAATCCTCCTTGAGCAGTAAATGCAGTTCTATGAAGTGAAATNCTACTCATGAGAAAGGCATTAAGGACGTGTCCAAAAATTGTATTACAAAAATGCCTGAACAAACTCTGTGTGAGTTTCAAAAGCCATATAGAATGGCATTAAATCTAAGGCAATCTTGCTGAGAGGCAAGGTATGTTAGCATGAGTGTCTTATATTCAGAAACCGAATGTTTTGTGTCCCATCATTTCCAATGTGAGCAGAAAGAGTTCAAGTTGCCTGCAGTATATTGAACTGATATGTTTTTACTGTAGCCCCTGAAAGATGTAGTCATTGTTGATAACATTACATTTATCAACGCTTCTATTCTCAATCTGTGCTGGCAGTTTTTCTTGATTTTTAAAAGATTTTTCTTATTTTTTTGTCTAATCAAAAGCCTCTAGCAACTTTTGTCCTGAGATAGTTGCTATTCTCACTATGCCATACAATCTGTCTGCATACAGTATTTGACAGTCTCATTTTTTTTGTGGTTTTTACACATAATGTTGGTCTGATGATATCCTGTATGCCCCTTAAAGGTTTTGTCACAGGTTGAAGCAGCAGCTAGAATGTGCTGAACAACTTCAAGGGTGTCTGGCATTTTAGCCTTTATTTGACAGCTCAGTATAAATGTTATACTCCAAAAACACAGTTGGAAACCGAAATGAAAGAAAATCATTCTTTAAACTCTTTAGTTTCAGATCCAGAAGACTGGATCTGAAAGATCTTTCCCAAACTTATTTGATTTGTGTAGATTGATTTATGTCCCAATCCACTGGTGCAGGGACTCTGTACCCTATATCTTCTAGATTATTTCTCCATGAAAACAACCTAGTTTTAAGAGAAAATTTTTAGTGGACCAAGAATATACGATGGTGCTCTCTATCTCAAATGCAGATATGCAGATGCAGTTTCCTATATGTATGCACTCTAACTCAGTTACAAGCTGTGGGAAGCACTTAAACTAACAGCTTCCTGTCTTATTTGGGAGTTGCTAGAAAGCCAATTTTGTAACTGGAGGTTTGGCAAAGCAGTTGTCTTCTCCTATAGTGTCACAAAACAATTAACCTTGACCTCTGTTCCAAATCCCATTCATAGCAAGGTCATCTTTAAAGTTGAGAAACCATTTAACAGCCACTTAGAAACTTCCTAGTGAGAAAATGAGACATCCTTTAATGCATGGTCTTATGAAGTATTTCTATTTATTGAATCAATATCATAGGTTATTCTTCAATAAGGTCACAAATAGATGTTATACAAAGGGCTAAACCTTATAAGACTGTAGCTTATTCTGACCCTAGAGAACAAACACAAGAATCATCAGCTATGCTGGGTTAACAGGCTCTTTGGGACAATTCCTGATGCGTTTCAATTTTTTTTTTCTATAAACATTATTGAATTTTCCTGCACATCATTCACTATACAGGGAGAAACCCAGACTGTGAGATACAAGTGTCTATGCTTTTTGTATTCATCCATTTGTTCACTAGTATACCTTTCTATCGTCATGATGCTCACAGAACAGAAAAAGCATTTAAGGGGCAATTGACTTCTACCATTTCTTTATGATGATCACAACTGACTTCAGAGTGGATTCAGCTCTGGTTATCAACTCTGCATCAAGGTGTCAGCTTTGGGTTCGTTGTTTTAGCCCCTGTTTGTTTTTTGGGTCCAGGTCATAGACAGCTCCTGTTTGTGGATGGCTCCAGCTCATTTCAGCTTCAGTTTGATTTTGCCTCCAGCTCATTCACAGCTCCCATGTTTCTGTCTGATTTTTTTCAGCAAATTAGGGTCCAGCAATTATGTCTCCATTTGACCTCAGGTCCTCTTCAGTTCCAGTTAATTTCAGCACCCATTTAATTCAATTTCTCTTTGTTCAATCAACTGTGTGTTTTGACAAGGTTTTAGATCACGGGGCAACCAGGTCCAGCCTGCTGGGCTGACTGTCATGGCAGGATGGGTCAATGAGAGGAGAGCAATGAAGTGGATTCTGTCTACCTTGACTTCAGCAAGGCTTTTGACATTGTCTCCCACGACATCCTCATAGGCAAAGCCAGGAAATGTGGGTTACATGAATGAACAGTTTGGTGGATCAAGAACTAATAGAATAGAGCTCAGAGGGTCATGATCAGAGGAGTAAAATCCAGTTGGAAGTCCTTGCGGCCAGGAGGCCACATCTGGAGTGCTGTGTCCAGTTCTGGGCTCCTCAATTTTAGGAGCTACTGGAGAGGGTGGAGTGAAGGGCCACAAAGATTATGAGGGATCTGAAACATTACTCTGATGAGGAGAGACTTAGGAAGCTGGGACTGTTTAGTCTAGAGAAGAAAAGAATGAGAGTCCATATAAATATCTCAAAGGCAGGTGCCAAGAGAATGGTTCCAGATTCTTTCCTGTGATGCCCAGTGACAAGACAAGAAGTAAGGGCCATAAACAAAAACACGAGTTTCACCTCAACATGAGGAAGAACTTTTTTACTTTGAGGGTGGCAGAGCACTGGAACAGGCTGCCCATGGAGATTGTGGAGTCTCCCTCTCTACAGATATGCAAAACCAACCTGAACACATTGTGTTATAACCTGCCATAAGTGCTTTTTCCTTGGTGGGGGGATTGGATTAGATGATCTCCAGAGGTCCCTTCCAACCCTAATGATTCTGTTGTTCTGTCTTACTGATGATACGCATATCAATTCCCTGCTCATATGTATTCATTGCAATTATACATGGAAAATGAAGTAGCAACAAAATTAATAAAATTTTAATGAACACCTCTTTGAGAAAGTCTGCACTGGCTAAGTGTCTTCAGCATGAAAGGTGGATGTGGAGTATTTGTTAGATATAAAAAAAGGTAACACCATAGAAAAGATCAGTAAGGAATACTTTGTGAGCATATAAAAAAAAGGTAAGGTTTGTTTCCACGCTAAGCAGCTTAGTCTAAACTGATTTGAAAAAGTACTAAACATATACATGGAGAAGAGACCAAACAGTGACTTTTACAAATAAAACTCTGGGCGAAATTCAAAGCTCTAAGACCCACAAACTAGAAGTTGGAGTGTTAAAGCAGGAGAAGGGTCTTTCCTTAACTAACTGTTGTTCACTCTCACGTGTATGAAATTGGGTAAGATGCAACTTTTAGTCTGATCATGCAGATTTTCATCTGTCCCATGCTGTTTATTAAGGTGAGACCAAATAATTTGTCTTACATAATGCATGCTCAGAAAGCATAAAGTATAAAAAAATCCAGAGAAAACACACTTGTTTTCTTCTTTTATATTTTAGCACTTTCATTCTATATTTAGAGTGTCACTGACAGAAAAGATTGCAGTTAAACAATCAGAGAAGTTATTTCAGACACAGCTAACAAACTATCTCCACTAATCAGAAACTTTTTATAAAATAATTCAAAATTTTATGTTGCAATGAAACTAGAGGATTCTAGTATTTTTTAAGAGTACATTCTATTAGTTGAGTGACTGTATAACAGAGAGTAATATTTACTTAACAGTTTGCAATTTTTAGTTGAAACAAAATAACAAGGTCTTGCTGAATCTGGCTTTCTAAGTCCTCTTGAGGAAATACAGATTAGAACAGATATCATATATAAAAATGGAAATCATTCTTGAGCTTTATGTCAGATGCTTTTGGGAAATGAAGTGTAACTTTCATAATACTTTATAAGTAAATTATTAAAAACATTGCTTAAAACAAATTCTAGCATTCTAAAAAAATCTGTATTGCTATTTGTAGTAATATTAATGTTTCCAGTTACAAGAATAAGTCTGATACACTTAGCCCACTTTATTAGGGCATCAGGTGAAGAGGAAATAAAAGTTGTAGGAAAATCCACCCAAGCTTTTTTTTCTCCTCTCACTCATTTTTCCTGCGTAACCTTCTTCCCACATAAAAAATCAGCACCCTCCATCTTATTGATTTTTCCTCATGAGTGTGGTTAATCCATTTCAGGATACATTTATATTCCTTAACAGCCTTTGTTATGAGGCAAAAGTGGTTAAGGGACATGGAGATATAGTGACGGCATTTTAAATTTAAATGAGCTATATATTCCTGCTCTTGACTATTTAATGGATGGAATGAGAAACAGATTTCATGCACATGCAAAAGAGTATTGCCAAAAATATTAGTTGGCCAAATAGCTTAGCATTTCAAAAATCAGTTCTCTTGTACTGTACCTGTAGAGCAGATATGGTGGTGTGAACCTCTTATTCCCCAATCTAATGTTTTTATTATGATTTATCACAAAAAAAACTTAAGATTGTGTTTTGCAACATTTCTTTTGGGATTTAGTATTTTTTATATGATGTTAAGTTCAATTGCTTCAAAAAATCTGTCTGAACACTCCCCTCTAATGAAGTCTGAGAAGCTTTGAAAAAAAAGTAAGCTGAGGATGTGAAATTGTGTCTAGTGTCACAAAATGTATTAGTGAAAGAAATAAGGATAATTGCTGACATTCATGCAGACAACTGCTTATGAGGAAAGAAAAATACAGAACCTAAGAACAGAACATAAGGAAAAAAAAATTAAAAAAAAAGGATTTAAATGGATTGCTTCCTCTGCAGAGAACTCTTGAATAATAACATTCCAAGCAAGTTAGTCAAAGGAATGTTGGAAATACTCCCGTATCAGAATTTGAATTTCTGTTTCTAAGTTTATATCTTTTGTTACAAAATCAGTTGGGACTGTGTTTGGTTTTTGGGGTTTTTTGGGGTTTTTTTGGGTTTTTTTTGTTTTGTTTTGTTTTGGTTGGTTGGTTGGTTTTTTTGTTTGTTTGTTTTGGGTTTTTTTTCTTTTTTTGTTTGGTTTGTTTTGGTTTGGTTGTAATTTTGTGACAGAAACTGTCAGAGCAATTCATACTGTCTAGTCAGATGTATATTTCTTAAAATGGTTGATGCAACTTTTTTTTACTTGCAATTTTTATTTCTTAGACAAGATGAGAAGCTGGGGATAAAGGATTGGAGTTGATTCATATAATCAAATAGTCGCTGGATTATAAAGACTAATGGTGAAATGAATGGCAATTGTGGTGCAAAGCAATATTCTCCATAAGGGTACAAGATTCTGTGTTTTTCATAGTAAGATATCTGGATGGCTTGGACAAAAACTGACAGCTGAGATCTGGCATACTGACAATGAAGAACAGCCTAAACAGCTAACAGCTAGCTCTGAACATTTGGTTAAAAAATTGGCATTTCCTTAATTTTTCTGTGTCTGAGGGTGTCTTGCAGATGAAATCTTAAGGATTCACTGCAAAATTTTGAGTTAAATTTGTAAATAAGTTAGCAAAACCTGACAACAGTGTCTATATGTTCCATATTTTTATTGAACTGAAAATCAGTATTTTGCAACAAAGTGGAAATGAGGTACAAGAGACACAATATATTTCTTTTTTCTGTGAATGCCACAATGAGGAAATTAGATCTTATATTGTTATATATGATATTTAGTATTAACTTTAGTTTAATGAGTTACTAGCTTGATCCATTTAATAGTGCAAAAACTTTGACTCAGGGATTTGAAGGATTTGTTATTCCTTTGTTCAGCTCCAGGAAAGTTTTGAATAACACCTCAAAATATTTTTTTTTTAAATGAAGCATTATATATTTTTTAAAATTTAATTTAATGGTAGGGAAGTGTTTGAAGATTATTCTAGAAAGTTACTTTTTCTGCATCCTATTAGATGCTTTGTCACTGCTAGGTGGTTAAAGCTGGAGTCTCTAAGAAAGCAAGAAAGCAAGTCTCTAGTGAGACTGTAACCTGTGCTAAGTGTTTATGCATATTTCCCTACCTCACAACAACTTTCATGCCAGGTATCAGAGATCTGAGATGATGATTGTTTTCCAAATTTAACAAGTGAACAATTTGAGTTAGGAATTCCTTTGTCAGACTGTATGCCTGGATACAAGAGGGTACCCTAAACAGAGCTAAGCTCTCCCTGTTCTGGAAGTAATCCATCCCACCTCACCAAAGAGTAATGCTGGTGCATAAGGACATTTTGTAACACACAATAGAGGCTCTTCTTGCAAGTGTAATAAAATCCTTTGAACCATAAATTTAAATCAAGTCAGACTTCATTAGTCCTGCTGTTCATAGAAATGCTTGTTTCTATAACCACTTGTTTGTGCCAGCAAAAACATTCCAGCACACTGACCAAGTGATTCTTATCGCTCAAGCCTGATATGAGTCTGGTACATATCATTTCTTCCCGGGAGAAAAATTAAAAAGTCAAGAAGCTGACTTTGACATGACATTTTCTTCAAATTTTGCAACTCTGTCTGAAGCAAATATATTACTGATGAGGAGATAGTTAATAGACATTATCTCATTAATGGACACCAGGCACTGAACTCTGAATGAATTTCTAAGCCTAATAAAAAAAAAAAGAAAGGACAGAGGTACTGTGGGGTTATTTCTTTGTCCACACATTTGTGGTTTACAAGGTTCCTTAACACTTTTTCTTCCAGTAACTTCCCATCAACATTAGGCCAGATCCTACTTAAGAGTAATTTTGCCAAATATTATCATTACCAAACCACTCGTTATGTATGCTTGCAGAACAGAATCCAAGCACCAATAAAGATGTAACTCTTTCTGCTAAAGCATCATATCTACATTTCTTTCACCGATTTTATGTTAATAAAAGCAAATCTCCTGATTTACACTGAGGAGATAGTGAAAGAGAAGGCAACAGTGCCTGGTCAGGCCTCCACACTATGATGTGTGATGCCTTTTGCAGCATATATTATTTTAATTGATTGTATCTTGAACTGTTGAAACAATTCTGTCTCTCTTGGTCTTTTGACTGAAAAAAAAAAGGTTGTTTTATGCTCCAAGTAGTTCTAGCTGTACATAGCACTGCTGGAATTTCCTGAAGAGATTTGAAAGGAGACCTGTAGGATGGAAGCTTTCCTTAGAGTTGATCTTGTGGATGTAGACAAGTGGGGTCTTGCTTTTACACTCCTATCTTTATGCTTTCATTTTTTTTCACCAGTTTTGGAAATCAGGAACTCCCAGTGTTACATACCTGGCTTCAAGCATGTATTTAGAAAGAATGTAAATTATGTAAAACTAGATCTGATGTGAAACAACCAGTATCAGGGTGAATTTAGATTCAATCATTTCAAGACTGAAAAACCTGTGGTTCTTGTTAAGACCTCCAAATATTACTCAAACCACCAAGAATTAATTTCAATTTCCAATATTGTAAGGGTGGAAATGTAAGTCTAAACTTTTACCAACCCTTCAAGAAAAACGGAGTGTCAGAAACACCATCAGTGTTATAACTGAAACTTAACTGGATACATTTTTTTACATGCATAGGGAAATGAGTATTTTTTAAATTTTGGTTTGTTTTGTAACCCAAAATAATAAACCACCAATAGCTCTTCTAATTGTGAATCTGATGATAAAAATGAAAATTATATCAGCTTGGGTCCCAGAAAGATTCACAGGCTGACCTTTGGGTCAATGCCATTCTAAGAAATTTGTTTAAGCTCTAGAGTCTGCATTGGTTGAATTGTTCTGATTTTTCTAATATTTTGAAGTCTACTCATTACTTCAATAAAGAGGGTAAAGTAAAAGCACTGTGCAGAGGACCAGTGAGATATGGGGATTATATTTCTTATTTTAGATATTTGTGTATCTAAATTAAGACTCTTTTTTTGCTGTAACTCTTAACATAAGTAATGAAGTTAAACAGAAATGTACTCCTGCATTTTTCTGAGGAAGTCTGCAATATTTAAAAATGTAATTTAAGTATCTGATTTACATACAATTAAGCAGTTAAATCTTGTTTTTGCTACTGTTATCTTCTAGCTCTTACTGTCACCTCCTATGGCCAGGCATAATGAAAATTCACCCTGTTGCTGGTGGCTGACCTTCTGAGTTACCTGCACTGAAGCACATAGTAGGGTTTTGACTAGGAGGTGAAGTGCATCTTACTGTGAAAAGCTGTCAAAGACTTCTGTAGCACAGGAATCCAGACAGATCAGATCTGAGGCTCCCAGCAGTAACTGTCTGTATGCTTGATGATGAAAAGGCTCCTGGCTTGTACCCCTCTGAAAAAGGCTTGGATGGAAATAGTCAAGAATTCTGTAAAAAATACACAAAAAAGAAAAAAAAAAAACACAAAAAGAAAAAAAAAAAACCCAAACTTCTAGCATGAAAGGGATGTAACCAAAACCAAATAAATAAATAAATAAAATTCAAAGCTGTATAAGAATACATTTTTTCAAATGGACCAAATTAATTGATCAGATGAGAGAGAGACACAGATTATCTTTAAGGCATATAGATTTGTTAGTCATTGTGGTTATTGAAGACCTAAATTCTGCCTCAGATCTTCTCAGGTGACAGAGGTTATTTTCATTATTTTGTTGGGGATTTTTTTTGCTTTTTTTTTTTTTTTTCTAGCATGAGAGATTGAGAATGACCTAATTTTGACTGATCAATAGATAAAAGACAAAATGTGAGACAACTTCAAAATATGATCTTCCCTCAGGGTCTTCCACGCTGCCAAGTAGGACTCCTTGTTGTACAGATATTGTCTTTCTACTTCTAGGAGAAAAAAAAAAAAAAAGGGAAAAAAGCCAGCTTAGTGTTGTCTATCAATTTTTTTATCAGGTATGTGGAAAAAGCTTCTAGAGCACAAGAGGATGATCCACAGTGAAAAAACAGGCCAGTGTTGGCACAAACTGAGCAGACAGCTGATAGATGGTGTTTTAGGCTGCAGAGGAGACACTTTGAGATACTTGTGGTTGTGAGAGTCCAGTGTCCAGTCTGGGCTGTGCTGCCCCAGTGCTGCTGCTGTCAGTTATCACTGACCTCATGACTGCAGCTTTGTTAGCACTGAGTTTTACTCCAGAAAAGGCACAGGAATGGCTAATCCATCAGCTGCTCTTTGAAGTGAAATAAGTGAGAAGACTGCAGCATAAGCTAGAAGTTAACTGAGGGATGTCAGAAGAAATTCAGTCTCTTGGCATGAGCTGAATGTTCTGTGAATTGTCTACTAAAATAATTTTGCATTATAAGGAGTCTTTACCAGTAAGTAAAATATTCTTGCAAATAAAAATATTCTCACATGGGTCTTGAAAAAGAAGCTTTAGAAATACACCAAAATACTTAAGTGTTTAATTCTTTAGGTGCAGGAAGAAGTAAATTCTCATAATACACCTTCTTCCTAATCTCTGTGTACTGACACTTCAAAAGTCTGAGCTATGGGAAATTTTATCTGAGAGCCTATTGTTTTTACTGGTGTTCAGAGTGAAAAGAACAAAGCCAAGGACATAGTTTGCATTCTGCATTTAAACAACAGCTGATTAGGTGATAACAGCATTAATTACTCATTGGCAGGCAAACAGCTTAGGTAATCAAAAATGTATTTTCTGCAGTGAGATTTGTATTGTCATGAGAAAATAGGTACCAGACACAGCATTTTGGAGAAGGAATCTGGACAATCTCGGGCTCCTCTCTCTCTAGATGTAGTACCAGTATTGCCAGCTGGTAGACTGATTGTTGCACAACATCACTGAGCATTGCCTAAGGCTGCACCCTCCTACTAGACATAATGGCATTATTGTATAAGTACTAATAAAACATTTGCACAGAAAAATGAAAAAATAATAGATACTACTTCCAAAGAAATTAGGAAAAAATATTATATTAAAGCTACTATTAAGCTATAATTCCTAGTTTGTTTTTTTTTTTTCTAGGGAGATAATATGGTTTCCTGTTTTCTTTTAAGTGCATAAAATGTAGCTTCTGGCATTGATAAAATTTGAAAATGAAGTTTTACAATGAAGCAAAATCAAACACCAAAGTAAAATTGTAGTAGAGTATCACAAATATTCACTAGGAAATCCATGACCAATAATAATTGACATTATGAATTAGGTACATCCTAGATGTTATCTCTACAGGGACACTCCAGCTCATTTATTTTCATTGATACTTTCTTGTTGGCATTTAATTTAATTCCTTTTTATTTGCATTTAATTGAATCCCTCTTTTCTTTTTTGTTAAAAAAACACAGTTCCAATTATGATCAAGTGAAAAATGTGTTCACTTGGAAACATAATCTGAAAATCAGACAATATATCTCTATAAACAGTATATTTAGTCAATTTTTCTTCTCTTTCAGTTACTACTTTCAGAATTTTTATTCAAAATAAACCTAAATTCTCATTATAACAAAACTGTCAAGAAAATTTATAATGAATAGTGTTCTGAAATTTATCTACAATGTACATTTTTATCAAGGAGCTATTGATTGCTTCTCCATTAAGATGGGTGGTTAGGTGAATATATATAACTAGGACTTGACTTGTCATCTTCTGAAAACAGTTCCAGAACACAGAGGAATTCTACTTAAGATTTTCAGAAACTGAAAGAAATATAACACTCATTCAAAAAGATGGGAGCCTACTCTAAATCTCAGGAGACTGAAGAAAATTTTAATGTTTTATGATGCTGCTAGCACAAACTTGGGATTTTTTTTTTTATAGTACCATGCATGTGATATTTCTCTTTTTTTTTTGAGTTTGTTATGTAATTGCAGTTTTATTTTCAGTTTGTCCTGCCAATGGAAACTCCTCGTTTAGGTTTCATTGGTGTGTCCAGTTATTAGAATCATTGCATTAATGCCAGGGTCTTGTTACAAATTCAATTACAACAGCTGTTGCATACAAGCAATTAGACAACTGCACAGCAGCTCCCTCCTTGCCGTTGCCTTTTATCATCCTGTTGCTGCAACTAGACTCATAATTTATATCTGTACTGTGCCTTCTGTGCATGGGATCTTGAACAATTAACTGCTCATAACCTCTTCCAAGGCCGGTAAAATGCCAATATTTTCACCTTCCCTTGTGGAACAGCTGGCAGAGCACTTGGAGCATGCTTTGCTTGTAGATGGACAAAGGACAGGAGGCAAATAGCCAAAACCAGTTGCACCAAACCTTGTTTTAAATTGAAAAGAACAGAAGGTCAAATATAGCCACTCTGAAGCACATCCTTGCTAACCAAGGGGGCATAAAAATTAGTTGAAAGAAAGATGAAAGGACTGTTGGATTTGTTGTTGGAAAGCTGAACAGAACTGTGTTACAAGTGATATATTCTTCCTGTCTCTGCAGAAATATGGTGATATAAAAAACCCCTTTGTACTGATATTTTTATTCTGCACCAAAAAAAAGAATCACTGCTCATCATGGTTGCACAGCTTTACTGTATACATATGGCAGTTTATTAGTGCAGATGCTTGTCTGAAAAGGAATCATGGATCAGATTGAAGTAGCTCTTCTTAAAACTATTAAGCTATTTAGCTGAGGGTTGCTTAAGATGCAATGAAGGAAATTAAGCATTCTTTTTTCTCATAAAATTCAAATTTGTCTAAATGTTTTGGTGTATAATCTCCCATCCATGTCCTGTTTGTGCCATCAATCACTGCAGGATGGGCTGAACAGGTGTGTTACACAGCCATACTGTGAATAATACTGAATTCCACCAGTGTTGCCCTAGATCAAGACTTCACAAAGTGCAAAATGAGTATTCCACAACTCTCACCTCAAGGTGTAGTTACATGAGCAAAGGGACTCAACACCAGCACCAAATAAAGAATTTTTTACCATTTCTCAGTGCTGACTCTCCAGTGGAGTTTGCAGCCCTTTTACTCTTTCTTGGCAGAGGCCAAATGGATACCTAGGGAATGTTAATATTTTAATGAGAATACCACAGTAATACTAACCCTCTTCAATCCTTGGTTCTTCAGATTTCATTTTTTAACCAAGATCAATTCAGGTGTCTGGATTACAGCTATTTTAACAAAATGAGGGGCACTTTAAAGATAAGCACATGCAAGCAGAGGAAGGAAGGGAAACTCTTAAGGCGAATGTGCTGCCAAGCCATAGTACTACAGTCACGTGTTATAAATTACTGTCAGAAGCCCTGTTTGTTTTGATAATGAATTTTAAGAAATGACTTGGATATTTGTCTTGTCTGACAGAGGGAGACTGCTGCAGCATGACATAATCAATTATTCCTGGTGCATATATGGGAGAGAAACAAGATTAGCATTTACACTAACTCTTTCCTTTGAAGAGGAAGTGATTTTTATATTCCTGTCATTTAATCTTCTAAACATATCAGGGATAGGTCTCTATTGAAGTTCAAGGTTTTAGAACTAAGCCGGAATTCTGCAGAAAATTTTCATACACATTTCCATAAATTGAATGTACTACAGCTCTACATCTCCGGAGATAAAGATTTATTGCAACAAAGGATTTTACTTTTCTAAACACAGAGACTTAAACCAATTAGTGGGAAGATTAACAGTAAAATGACTTGAGAATAACTATTCAGTCTCCTCACTTCAGTCTCTGTATTTTAACTAGTTCTATATTCAGTTAACTAATTTTTCTGAGTCTCATCAAAAATCATACCCTTTGTCTAGTTCTCAAAAAGTTTTTTTCATCCTGTCACTTCTTATGTTTGCATATTTGTTTGTTCCATTGTTCTCCAAAGTATTTCTTTAGGTCTTGCAGTTTCTTCTGCTCATTTTCTGTTGCTGCCTGTCCTCTGTATATATAGGAGTCACCCACTAGAGCAGTGTTAGGCATACTCTGCAGAGGTATTACTCACCCTTGCTCTCTAGAGTGTTTTTCTGGATGCAGAGGTTAACAGGCAGAACAAGGAAAACAGGAGTTCTTCTGCCCAGCCAAAACCCAGTTCTTCTGCTCTTTATTAAAAGAGATTAACTGTGAGCAGATCAGATATCACCCATCACAGTGAGCAACATTTGCAATTGGTTTTTGAAGGGAAATTGTGTTGTATACAAAACCATACTTGTGCATTTAGAATTGTGGCCATTCACTGAGATAGCTCTTTCTGCTGTGAATTCTGTTTTTTAGGAGTAGGAGGAAAATGCATCTATCTTCTGTTGGATTTAAAACTGCAGTACAGTCTGATTGGAGCTATTTCAAATCTAAATATATGATTTCTATGGCAGCCGTCTCTGAAAGGTTCATTTTATGAATAGTGTAATCATGTTTAACATAGGAGATGCTTGTGCTGCTTAGTAGGCAATGTTTCAAAGTAAAGGAAGTTTAGACAAGAAGAAAAAGCATTGGGAAACAAGACCTGTTATAGAGCTTCTTCAATTTGTGTGGAGATGATGGGAAGAAGGAGCTTCATCACTTCATATGATGGTTTATTACTTGATAAATGAGCCATAAATGTGCTCACTTGTGCATCCAGCTCACAGTGCTCTCAAAATCACAGCAAGATTTTCTTTTGGTGAACCTTTTGGGCAATAATTTTTATCTTCCTTGCCCTAACTCCAGTTCCATCACTGTGGAATTTTTCTTGCCACACATTTTGTGATAAAAATGAGAGCCAGCTGGAAGCAATAGCAATTCTGGCACCAGAGGTCAAACACCAAGGTTGTCTTTTCCAAATATCCTGTGTTTTCTTTTGTTTTGGCAGAGTGACTCCATTTATAACTATTACCAGCCAGAATGGACAAAACATTGTTCTTTGCTATGGAGTGGGTAACTTCAAATATGCAGTGCTTTGCATAGGAACATGAAACAAAACACCTCAGTGCCAGGCTTGCTATCCTTTGCCTGCTGGATCTCCACACTCCTAAGCACCATTTGCAGAGGTTTTTTTATCCATATTGGCAGATACCAATAGCTGCCAATAGTTGTCATGACAGGACAATGTTTACCAGCTGCTTTGGAAAGAACTCTTCGGATACGGAGCAGCATGCCTACATGTGCTGGTATCTATACACTAATGTCTGGGGGAGTTTTTTGCTTTTCTTTTGTTTTCTCTGTTAGTTTGTTTTTTGTTTGTTTCGTTT
>WBNO01029105.1:4415-27621 GCA_013400575.1 Peucedramus taeniatus
GTTTAAAACACTCTATTTTGGAGTGACTCTTTCCTTTTTGAGGTTTCCGGAAGGGTCCTGTTTGGATAGTTGGTGCTTCTCCTCTTTTTCCATCCTCCTTTCCCATCCTCCTGCCTCCTGGTATCTGAAGGACCATGTGATTTGAACACAGGTGGCACCACCATGAATGAGGTACTACATCAAAACATGAGGCACTAAGGCAGGAGACAGGCAGCAGTTCAGGACTCTGAAAGTTGCTGTCAGTTTTGTACAAAGCATGGAAAGAAGGTGACATTGCAAATGATCCACTGGTGAAACAGAACCTTTCTGGAATAATTACTTTGCACAAGTTTTTTGGGGAAGTGAAAATATTTGAAATCACACACAGGGGAATAATTTGTTTTGCAAAAGGTAGCCATCTGGAAAGTGTTTTACAAGGCCACTAATTAAATGTGTTGATAGGGAATTTGACAATACCCTTTGCACTCCATTTGCATTATGATTCTTTGAGATTGCAGTAAGGCATATTCCGCTCCACCAGACCTAACTCATAATGACTGGACAACAGCATCAGGCATTTTTCTTATGCTTTCCTAATTTATTCATGTCTTGGGTTCAAATAGAGTCCCTGTGGCCTCATTAACACATCTCATTTGCACATCACCCTCACACTGGGGAATAGCCTTGTGCAGTCTGTGATAGAGCTAATGAGAGAAAATAACCTGGGCCTTCACTACAGTCACTGTGTCAGGGAAGGTTCTCTGTAAATAGAAGGCAAGGAGGCTCTTTGGGAAAGTGCCACCTTTAGGTAATAGGACACCAGAGGAAGAAGTTATTTCTGAAATTTTCTGAATTGGGACGTGCACAAAGCTCGTTTATATTTTAGTTTATTAAGAACAAGGAAGACAGCCTTCTAGAGGTAGGTGAAGCTCACCAGCAATCTGTATGTGGAAACTCCTGCTTCTGCAGAGAATAAATATTGGTGATACCTTGGCTAGACTGGCTTGCCCAGAGAAATTTTCATTTGTACACTGAAAATTTCTGTTACTATTTGCACTTACACTAAATTGATTATGGTGGTCTTATGCAGCCACAATGGATGGATGGATGGATGGTATGGATGCCTTCTCTACTAGTTTTGGCTGAGAAAGGGTTAATTTTCTTGTTAGTAGTTTGTGTGGTGTTGTGTTTTGGATTTGTCATGAAAACAATGTCGATAAGACACACACAGCCCCATTTAAGCTAAGAATGAGCAGTGCTTACACAGTATTAAGGCCTTCTCTTTGAGTAGCCTGGGGGAGCACAACAGTTTGGCAGGGGACATCTGAACCCAGCTGACCAGAGAGATACTCCACACCACATGATGTGCTCAGCAATAAAAACCTTGGGGGAAGAAGGAGGAACTGGGCTGTTGGGAGCTACAGTGGGTTTTTTCCCAAGTAACCATTACACCATTACCATTACCCTGCTTTCCTGGAAATGGCTGCAGATCTGCTTTGCATGTAGGAAGTTGTGATGAATTCCTTAATTTGCTTTACTTGCATGTATGGCTTTTGCTCTACCTATTACATTGTCTTTATCATCAATTTTTCTCGCTTCAGGAGTGTGGCTCTGGTTTCTATGGATTTGTAAGAATTAGCTTTGCAGTGGGGTCCAGGCACTGTCTGCAGGGACATGCTTTATTTGAACTACTGTCCTGCAAGCAAGTTGGGATCCTGCTCATTCACAAACTTCTCCTGCAACCAGGAAACAGCCTGAGAGATGCCACAACAAGCTATGAGAAGAAAATTGCCAACCTTAAACTGGTAGAGCTGGAATTGTCTGGAAACATAGTAATGTTTCCAGATTTTCAGGGAGATAGGGCTATAAGGAATAAAGGGAAAGAAACAGCTTCATTAACTTCCTAAGGGGGCTACATTAATATGTGCTAACCTTACTAAATATACTTTAAAATGCCTTAGATGGCATTTGTCATAGAGGACCTATCTTTCCTTCAATCTAAAATATGACCAAAGGGAGGTATCACCTGGCAGCACTTCTGAAATTGTTACTTCAAGTGAGATCAAAGTGTGCAAGTGATCACACATTTTATTTCAGAAAGTAACATTGAGGGTGAGAATATTAACTACAGCAGGGCTAGACTCCCTGGAGATGAAGGAAGAAAATAATTGGCCATTATTTATCAGAAAAAGATTTTAGAAAATTTTATCTTGCTTTATTTCCTGTGAGATTAAGTATTGTCATATTGTCATTAGCAAGGATCCACAGTAGAAGTGTTGTACGTTTCATTGTTCCTTTTTATGTCATTTTTAAGAGGGCAAACTTTACAAGATGGCAATGACACAGTAATTTCACACACAATTTCAGATCCTGATTCTTTGCCCTGCTGAAACGTATCATCATTTCATTCAACTTTTAAGCTTTTCAGCATAGAGTGCTTCAGTACTCTATAAAGTACAGAAAACAAAGACAAGATACAGATATAATGCACTTTTACAAGGAACATGAATGGAGGACATACTGCTGAGTATAGCTCTTACTTTAGTACAGGGTCATCAATTTCTCTCCATGGTCTCTTCTCAGATACTGATCATTTCCTGCCCACTCCCAGTACTGTTCCTTCATAATTCAGCTGAGTTCAACCACAGGATTTCTTCACAATTCCCTATATGCTTTCCTTGAAAGTTTTTACAGCATTACCATGAGACAAAATAACAGCATGTCCAAGCAAAAAAAGTTCTCTAAGATGCAACGTAGCAAATGTTTTACATCAAAACATTCATTAGACATGATTTTTTGGCATTCTCAGGTGCAATGCAGCTTTTTTTGCAATTGCTTTTCACTTCATACTTCATATTTTTTCTTGTGTTTGATCTTATTAAACACACTTTTGATCTCATTAAGCAGCAAAGCCTTTAAGTGACAAACTCATAAGTGACAAGTGAAATGGAAACAGAAAGAGCAGCACAACCTTTCTCTGTCTCACCTTCCCTCCATGGAGTGTGCAGGTATGGCTGGTTATTGGCCTGTTTTGAGCCCTGCACACATATGAAAGGGGAAGGACAAAACTTAGAGGCTTTGGATTATTAGCCAAAGATGCCAAGAAAACCAAAGGAAAAGGTTTCTGTGCTCTTTCTAGAGGAGAACACAAATGAACACAAATATTGTAATATAAACACACCTTGTTCAAGAAATTAATCTGTTGTTTCAGAATATTTTTTAAATTATGAAGACCAGGGATATAAACTGCTATAGTTTTTTTTTAAATTGAAGTCTTGCTCTTCTGTGCATTGCAAATAAATAGATATAATCAAAACACCACATACAAAACCCAATCTGGAAATAAAGAATATATAAAGCACAATGGTTGCTTATCTGCTTGAACTACATTTGGTAAATAGGCAAAAATATAGGTGTTTCCTTCCTTCACAGCTCCTGCATCTGGGAGTTCAGCCTCCAGGCAAAAGTTCAAAGCTATGGATCCAACCATTTAAAGATGTTAGTTTGAAAACAAATGAGTCCTGGAAGAGTCCTGTTGAAAAACCTTTCCAAACAGAATAATCTTCAATGCCCTTCGAAACCACATGTAAAAAAATGCATAAACAATTGGGTTAAGTGTAGAATTTAAATAGCCAAACCAAACCAAAGCATCAATGAGAACAGGAGGTATCACGTAATTCATAAATGGATTGGTAGCTGTAAAGAAGAAGAATGGAGTCCAGCAGATGAGAAACACTCCCATTATGATGCCTAAAGTCTTAGCAGCTTTCCTTTCTCTGCAGAATGAAATGTGGTGTTTCATTTCAAATTGCATTTTTTTTCTGCTAATTGCATCAATGGATCTTGCCTGCTTCTTGGCTACAGAGTATATTTTCCTATAGATGTACAGCATAACAAATCCAGGGATGTAAAAAGACACTATGGAGGCCACAATACCTGAAGTTTCACTAAAAATGAGAAAGCATCCTCCTGCACAGTGGACATGATTATAAATCTTTTCTGCCCCTCTCAAGTTTAGGTCTAGAAAGATCATCCCAAAA
Organism: Peucedramus taeniatus; assembly: GCA_013400575.1. NCBI lineage: Eukaryota > Metazoa > Chordata > Aves > Passeriformes > Fringillidae > Peucedramus > Peucedramus taeniatus. The sequence goes on from WBNO01029105.1 coordinate 8,435, forward strand.
GCAAAAGCAGCAGGGACCATCCAGCTTATACACACCATGACCACGATGACAAAAGTATTTATCTTTGATTTGTATCTTAAAGGGTCGCACACAGCATAGTACCGGTCGATGGAGATGAAGGAAAGATGGAAGATGGAAGCTGTACTCAGCATAATGTCCGTGCTCGTGTGGATCTTGCAGAAGAACTCCCCAAAATACCAGCAGTGCTCAACAGAGCGCACCATACTGCAAGGCATGATGAAGAATCCCAGAAGGAAGTCTACCGTAGCCATTGAAAGTATCAGGAAATTTGTAGGCGTGTGGAGCTGCTTGAAATGTGATATTGAGATGATTACTGTCAGATTTCCAACCACTGTGGCCAAAATAATGCAAACCATGAAGATGTACATAGAAATACGGATGCTGTTTGACCAGCTGCTCCTTATGCAAGAGCCATTTACGGATTCACAGCACAACTGCATCCTTACTGGGGTCTCAAATCCACGTAGCTATGCAGCACAGGTACTGTTTTTCCTTATTCTGAGGTATGTTTACGACTGATTTTTGATTTTCTAGACGGGAAGAGCTGAAGAGAGGAAAACAGAAGGGCATTGTAAACACTTCCATTTGGTTGGATGTGTAGGAAATTCACATTTCATTATTTATGACAGATGAAAGTATTTTGTAATTACATTTAGCAGAATGACACTTTTATCATCTGACTTCCCTGGAAATGGGACTCTCCTTTGATGAAATAAACTGCAGAATAGGTTGTCCTCACCCCAGGACAGCAGTGACTTTGAGAGGCCTGCACTGGGCAGTGCCTTGTCCAGTGGGCAGATGAGAAGCCCTTTTCAATATTTCCTGTTTCTGTTTTCAGTCCTAGTCTTCTTCATCAATATTGGCTGGAGTCCTGTATCTCCACTTTGCTCTTGAAAATCAGTAATTTTAAATTCTGAAGCTCCCTCAACTTTTTGGATACAGAAGTCTAAAGCCTACAAGTCTAAAACAGAAGGCTAAAGCTGAGAAATCCATGTGTGACCTCTCCTCCAGCCCTGCCCTGATAGTGATGACTGGACAGATCAAGATTTACTGGAAAATCCTTGCAGGCTCTAGCTGTAAATAGAGATGCAAGGAAGAGATCTAAGAGAAAAAAAACTTTTCTACCCTTTTGCTGACAAAATAAAATGGAGGAATCTGACTAATCTAAAACATTATCTGCTGTATAAGCAAATGTTTTTTTCTGTCGAGGTCTAGGTTTTTGCAGTGCTAGGAGTTTAGCATTACTATGAGTATTGATTATAATGATCTGTTTTTTAGCTAAGGCACAAACACGGAGAGAAGAATTTTCAGAACATAAGTTTAGTTTGCATCTATGGACCCAAATATCACTGTCCTCTTGTATAGGCAGTAGCATGTCCCTTTTGCAATTTGCTCTTTTTATGAAAACTTTAAATGAATGTACTTAAGCACTTGGCAAGCAATATTTATTTTTGAAAATGGTGTTTTTCTTTTAAATAACATATAGAACTCTATATAACTCTATATATATAGAAATATAGAGTTATTGTGAAAAAATAGAGATCAACATATGTTGTTCAGTAGCACTATCATTATGGTATAAAATGGTTCTCATAAAAATACTGACATGGCAATTCAGGCAGTACTGATTTAACCCACTTGCTTTGGGGTTTAGTTGCCTCTGGTTATTCTAGATAGAGCACAACAATAAAAAATAATTTCTTTCCCATAATAAACCAAATGTTTTTACAAGCACACCATGGCACTGGAAACTGAATGAACGTAGACAAAAAACTATAGCTAGCAAAACCTTGACAGCTACAACAAGCAAACAGCCTGTATTACACAGAGGGATTTTTGCAAGTAGGGCCAGGCAGTGGCATCCAAATGCCAGGGACAAGGTTCACCCCAAGCCACTGTCAGGAGTGGGGAACAGATGGAGTCTGAGTATATTTATGTTCTGTTTGGGGTGCTTTTCACTTCTCCTTTTTTCTGCCTACTAATATTTAACACCATCTCTGCTCTTTTTCACCTCATTTTAATTATCACTTCATATACCTTTTCCTTCCATTTTTGTCAGTCTCTTCATGTTTCTTTTCCTGCCTGTCATTCCTTCTTTCAGCACGTTTACACCCAAGGCAGAGAAAGCACAGCCAGATGAATATTTATTAACTCAAATTTTCAATTTTCACAGTAGAGATAATTAAACACCAATTTAACTGTATCTACTGGGCATCATCATAAAGTTTTTAAGCCAATTAAGATTGTAAATGTGTCACATATATTTTGAACTTCATTTGTTCTGTATAAAAGTATAAATAAATTAAACTATTGTGGTAAAACACTCTATGAAGCCAATCAAAAAGAATTAACATGCTATCTTTAGTTTTCATTAAGATTTAAAAGATTAATAACTTCTCTGTGTTTTCTGATAGACAAACTGTTTAGCCTAAAGAAATATGATCTGCCCTGAAAACAGGTTTTCTTAAATTAAAAAAAAAAAAAAATCAGGGATTTTTTAATTTATTTTTTTTTAATAAAAGGTTTATACAATTCCAGCCAAAGCATGGAGCAAAATGAGATCAAGTGTGTGGCTTTGCATTACATGGAAACTAAATACATCAAGACACATGTGGCAAACTGTTCAAGGGAGCTGAACTCTGAAGAATTTTTCAAGAAGAAAGCAGAATGCTTTCCTTCCATATATAGTCACAAAGGTTAAAATGTAATAAAATGTAAATACAAAGAAGCATACCCTTAAAAACCTCTTCTCTTACCTTTGTCACTTCATGCTGGGTAGAAGCCTACTCCTGACACTCCTTTGTTTTCTGCTGGTTGAGTGGCACTTCCTCCTTTTAAAGACTATCTCAGAAGGCAGCTGATCCTCCTCACCACCATTACAGTTCTGGGTAACACAAATTTTGAGAGAGCAGGCTTTTGATCCACAGCTGGAGGAGCCCCCAGAAAGCCCTGTGTGTTACTGGGGCATGCTGGTGTGATGAACAGCATTCTGGGCCGTTTGACTCAGCAGCAGCTGCTGATGTGAACAGTAGCTCAAACTGTTTATTTTGTCACCCACATACAGAACAAAATCGTGGTTGTAGCACTCATACTTGTTTAACGGGCCTTATTTATAGGTAAATTGAATTGATTTGAAGTATGTTTACTTGTTTGATTAAATGTTACGGTCATATTGTGAGTGGCCCCATATTATCTAAGCAAAGAACAAAAGACACCCTGCAGTCTGCCTCCTGTAAGCTTTTAAAATACAGCAAAATACATAAGTGTACGTTGGTTACAGCAGCATGTAAGATTTCCTTGGAAAGGTATAATGTAGACAGAGTGACACATTGTGTATCTTCCAGCCTACTTGTGATTACTGAACAAACAGGTTTAATCTATCAGCTCACCAGTTAACAGCTATTTCCAAGATACAACTATTGAAAAAGTGTTTTAAGTAAACACCTATTATTGGCCGTACCAGAATCACAGATGCGAAGCATCAATTTTTTGCTCCACAAAGGACCATGCAGCCTTTTAAAACAGTGATACTGCTGAATGAAAAAAGCATTACTGTGATGACCATCAGCTAAAGCCCAGCTAAGCTGGATGCCTCAAGGGCATATGCAACAAGGTGGCTTAAGATACTACTTCTTGCAAATTCTTCTGATGGCCTGGGTTAGCTACTTTTTTATGTTATGTGCACAAAAGTCAAAATGGGTGCACACAACTCAGTTGGTTTTTTTGTTTGTTTGTTTGTTTGTTTGTTTGTTTTTTGAGGCTGCTCTCATATACAGATTGGGGTTTTGCACTACAAGGTTCTCTTTGCTATAGCAAGAGAGTTTGGCGATTAAAAAAGTGCAGAAACAACAATCAGGCTGGGAGAGAAACCACTGGAGAGTGTTGAGAGGATATATTGAGGAGTCAGGTCCAATTCTTCAGAGCTGGGGAAAAGTGAAAAAGTCATATTAAGTCCCAAATACTGGTCTGTGAAAGAGTCCTTCACCCTTCTGAGATGCTGCGTGCTGCCTTGGAGCCAGGCAGTTCTCTTTGAGGAGCGAAGGTTTAGGCCTTGGTAATTAATGTCTTGACACATATGCATTTTATAGGAAGGTAAAATTTAGGGGAACAAACCCCTGTTACATTACTCTGTACACCTCATTGTTATGAAGAAGTCTGGCAGCCAGCTCCTTAAGGGCACTCAGTCCAAGGCTATCCATGCATGCACACAGGGCTCTCCCACCACGCTCCATGCTCTGTCCCTTGAGTGACACAGGGCCAAAACTCAAGGGCATTTCCTGTAATGGCAGCCCTGCTTCAGGGGTTTGTTCCAGAGGCAGCTGCCTGGCAGCAACCTGCAAACCTCTGGGGGAAGCCCTGGGGCTGGGGAGCCTTCCTTGCCCTGAGCAGGGGTGTCCTGCTGCAGAGGGGCAGGCAGCAGCCAGCCATGGAGTGTGGGTCTGCTTTGCCTCCTCCTGTGCCCAGGCTGTGTCCGGTCAGGGAGCGCTTCCCTCCCTCTCCTGGCTTGCAATAAATCTCTACTGCAAGACCCACACACATCGGAAAGGAGTGAACCACAGGTCTAGGGGGAGCTGTGAGCATGGGAACGATGGTATTGAATGGTGTGTTGGCTGAAATTAATGTAAAGCAGGGGGTGTTGATATATCAAGATAATTAAGTAATTAAGCAGGCCAAATTGTCAACTAATTTAGAGTGAGAAGGAACACTGTGGTAATAAGCTTTCACTCTGTTGCTGCAGATGTTTCAAACAGGCATTTTCTTGTGCCTTAATGCTGATGTGGAAAAAATATTCCAAATATTCATGTCACAAAAATGTTCTCAGACTTGCTCCTTAAAATATCAAAGAGAAACATGCCAAAGTCTATTTTTGTGAGAACTCCAAGCACTTATAAATTGTCAGTGTTTAGCAGTCTTTTGAATCTGTAGTATAGAAAAGCAGTTATACATCAAAATTCAAACTAAAAGCTTTTCTACTAAATTGTTGCTGTGGCTTTTTTTTCTTAAAAAATTATATTTCTGCAATAATTAGTTTTCAGAGTTTTAGAAAACCAAAAAAGAGACATGTCACCATTTCTAGAATACTGTGGGTCATCTACTCTCCTTGTTTGTCTTAAAAACATAAAGTAATTAAAATGGAAAACAGCACAGAAGGGAATGGAAATAGTACTTTTTTCAGACATCAAAGCTATTTGAAAAATGTGTTGAAAACTTGTCATGTCCTTTTTACAAAACTGTAGAAGGGATACTGGAAATGGAAAAGAACAGAAAAGGACTTGAGAATGAGAACTGTTACTGTGAAAAAAATGTCAGGAAAGCACTGGTTTCTACTGTGATTCATTTAGCTTGCATTTCTGTGAGTACTGTTTGGTAATCAGCGGAAAGTTTCTCATTTTCACACAGTTCATTTTAAAAACTGTTTCTCTGTTAGGAGAACCATGGATTTATAAACACTGGAGACTGTAAGGTGACCCTATGGCTGATGAGGAGTTTTGAAAGTGTATAACTCCACTCACCTTGTATCCATTCCTCAGAAAAAAAAAAAAAAGAGCACAATAGTAAAAAAAAAGAAAAGGGCACACTATTAAAAAAAAGAAAATCTAAGTTTCCATTCATATGCTTGAAATCTAGGGGGAAATGCTCAAGTTTCCAATAAGCTAGTAGTACAAAATAATTATTTCTTTATAGGGGTTAAATAAGAAGATCGGCAACTACTAATTTTGAATGCTACTTCTGCACACCTGGTGCAGTTCCACTGAAGACAGTCTGAAATTAGCCCAGATTTGCACCAGAGGAATTTGGACAATAGATGAGCTGATTGAGCGGTAAACCTTTTCCCATGGCTTCTATTCCTAGTTTTCAGTAGAAAACATCATTTTTCCTTGCCAAGTAAAGCCAGTTGTTTATACAGAGAAATGCAATGTTGGTGCTCTTTCTGCAAGTATAGTGCTTAGGATAAGGACTATAAATCCAAACTCCAGCGTAAATGCAAATCTCTGAAATGCACAGAGGAGTAAGAGATTCCAGAAAAGCAATGTTTTAATAGCAAAGCAAAACACATCCATCCAAATCCAAGAAACTAACTCTGCACAGGGTGAGGGATTCTACATATTTAGTAGTCTCAGTAAGTAATGCCATAACATGGTTCATTGCCTTCACTCTGCAGCAAAAGCTTCTCTCAGGGCTCCCAAGGGCAGGAGCAGCCCCTTGCCTCTCACTCCAGTAGGGCAAGTGAATCCTTGCAGCTGCTGCACAGAGCAGAGGCATAGCAGGGCAGGTCCTTTGTGCCTTGCCAGTGCTTCTCTGTGCCCATCAATCCAACAGGAACGAACTGCAGTTACTGACTGTAACTGCTTAGTTGGTATTTGCTGGCCTCTGAACACCACCTCCAAAATAAAGGCAAACACAGAGGAGGGAGGCACTGACCAGTGAAAAGGTATGTTCCCATTCTGCATCCTTATGGCACTCTAATAACTTCACAGAAAGAGCCTTACTCTGAATTCATAGCTGTGTGTGAAAAGAGCTTTGCCCCCTAGCTATGTTTCTCTTTCATCCATTGGGAATGAATGGCTTTTTAAATCATACTTTAAATCATACTTACTGCTGTTGATGCTATTGCTGTTCACTACAGAAAGAACTGTGCAGAATAACAACTATTATCTTCAGTGCTAAGCATAGGAGATTCATCTTTGAAAGAAAATTATATCCCAGAGTAGCAAATCAGCAGCTCACCGTATTCCGGACTGCGTGACTCGGAGATGATACGGCACCGGAGTCACTTCCTCATCACCAGCTGGCAAGGGCTGCAGATACAGTGGAACTGACTCATCCCACACCAATTCTCCCAAATGAGTGGCTGCCTGCTTGGTCTGGCTGGTTCACAGCCTGCTGGGAAAATCTCATCAACAGGATGATGTAAATCTTAAATATCCAGAAAAGATAAACATGTAATAAATCTATTTATATTTCGGACACAAGCCACTAGCATATGCAAAGATGAGTAAATTTGAAGTAAGCTAAAGCCAGGCTTCTTTCATGAAAAGAAGCATGCAAAGTGAAGGAAATGTTTATTGTGGTCAAGGAACAGATGGAGCTAATAGCACTGAACAATTTTTAAGATTGCCCAATATTTTACTTACTCCTTTCAATTTTGTGTAATGTTGACAAACTTTAATACTTTTCAGTTATCTTTAAAAATTTGGATTGCCTATCCCAGAGCAGATATTTTCCAAAATCTCTAAGCACAATACTTGGACAGTGTCTGACAACAAGACTGATTAAAAGATATTGTTTCCTTCTAATGAAAAATTTTGCTAGCTGTTTATTTATGATGTTCAGGTATTTATATGATATGCTTTGCAGCAGGGACTTAAGAGCTGTTGCTTTCCAATTTATATACTTTTACCATACCAGAGAACTATACCTGCAGCTCAATGACAGCATCCCCCAACATCAAACAATAGTTTTAGTATTGCTGTGAAATCCAAGAAGGAGCATCCTTCCAGGAAAAAAAGTAACCCCAGAGAAAAGAACTGACTGGGGTTAGTTTATGTGCAGTTTATGACTGGGTCAGTTTATGTGCATCTGTTGGTGGGCTGCATTGGTAGAGAGCCAGACCTTTCAGCTCCTGCTCCCCAGAGGTTTCTCTGAGCCTGTGGCAGGACCTGTGGGGCTCAGGCTGCAACTTCTCTCCCGGATATTTGGGGTTGGAATAAGCTTGGGACTTAGGAAAGTATGGCACTGGCAAGGTGACACAAAGGACGTCAGGCTGAACAAGAAGGACAACTCATGGTGAAATGAAAGTCTTGAAATGTCACATTCTGGTCTGGAAGTGTGACTACTCTACTGGAAGCCACTGAGAGCTAAAATTGCTAATAAAGACTTATATGTCAATAAATTATGTCCTCTAGCTTGTCTTCTCATGGACTGTTCTCTGTTCCTTTCACAAATGCTGGATTTGACTACAATAGACGCATGCTATTTTCCCAGAAATATTGAATCCGACTCTTTCTTGTAGACCATTTGCAAGCCCAACAGGCTGCAGATTCCAGTGCTAATGCACTGGGGGCCATTTTTAAGAGGGAAACCTGCCAGGGCTGTCTTTTGCTTCTGCAGTCATTTCTTGCTGCAGGAAGCAGCGATGCTGGGTGTGAACATCAGTGGTATCGTGACACTGCAGAAACAGCAACACAACTAGTGCAGAAAATACCAGTGCCAGAGGCTGTACCTTTTCTTGCTGACCCTCTGCTCAGGAAGACATGCCTGGGCAGCCCATTTTTTTCACCACGAAAGCTTTATTTATCTTGTCAGTAGGTGCTGTATATCAGTTGAATAGCATGTCACTGAAGAAGAGGTAAGGGTGCACTGAAGAGGATTTGAACTTGATTCATGACTTGTTCTCGAGTTCTTACTGACTAGCTAGCTCCTGCCAATACACAAGACACTGAGTGGGAACAGATGGCAGCAGGAGGTTCAGCTGTTAAATTTTCCTCTACCATCTTGCATAAGTTTTTGTTCATGCAGGTGAGGACTGGTGAAGAGAAAGCATCTCTCTCTTCTCCTCCCTCCCTTTTTACCTCCTGTAGTCCATTTTGTTCTTATCTGCAACTGTTGAATGAATTCCCCCTTCCACTTGCAAATTTTTGTAAGTCATCAAGATCTAATTATGAGCGTTGGCAAATCAGGGAGGAATACAGGTCACATCCTTGGTGGCAGAAGGGACAACGATCTATAAGAAAAGGCTCAGCAGAAAACAACTGGCATTGTAAGACTCCCTTAGCAAAATACAGGAGTGGTTACATTAAGTGTTACACAACCCTCAAGTACAAGAGGTTTCTGGTTTTGATTAGTCTAATACTGAATTTGGAAGTATTCCTGCAAACAGAGGTTAATGTTAACATGAATAAACAACTAAAAGGCCTAATGTAATATTAAAGGTAGTCTCATAAACTCTTCAACAAAATAAATGTTTAAACCTGTTGCTAGGTAATGATGATTGATTAAGATTAAGCTTTTATATATACACAATCTTCATACATACAGCCATCTGATACTCTCAAGGTACAGCTAATTGACACTAATTATGAAAAGAGCACACATATTTTTTTACTCATACATGCCAAAACCTTTCTTTCAGCCTAGCTACCAGGAACTACCTCATTATCTATTAATGGCCATGTTTTTACAGTTTGCTCTTTCTTCCTGTATCTCAGTGTCAGATATATTTGATTTCTTATTAGAAAGGAATAATTCTTATTTTAAAAAAAATGTTCCCATGAATGAATTACAATGTGTTTTCACCATTTGTTTATGGTAGTTATGGCAGACAACTTGGCATAAGAACATCTCTGAGAAAACTGGAGAAGACAACCACTTAACAAGAAGGGAATCAGAAGAAAATAAAAGTTTGTGCATTTTTTAAATTAATTTTTATACACTTTGTCAGTACACTTTTTCAGGTGATAAACTAAGGTACTGGGAATTTCACAGGAACAGTGCACCTAACTTTTGTCAGGATGGGAGCTACATCAGTCATTATCTCTGAACTCTTCAGGGCAGAGTTGATGACTTCCAACCACAGCTAAATCCAGTCAAGTTGTATGAGACCCTCCATGCAAAGGGAACTGAAAAAAACCCACAGATTATGACTGAGTTCAAAGCTAAAGGTTGAACAGCTCTGTTTCTACAGATGCACAATCAGTAGATGCAAACTGAATGTAACCACCACTGATTTTAGTGGTACTATAGCAAACTCACTGCCCCCATTTGACTTTATTGGACCTCAATGCAAAGAGCATTAAGTCAAGATTTCTGGCTCCTAGTGGAGACAAAATGAAAGGAAGGGAAAGCTTTAGGTATTATAAAGTAGCACTTATCTAGCGCAGGAAAAAATACTATATAGAAAACTTAAAAAGGTCTCTAAAGAGCATGGGAGAGTGTATCCTAAAGAGTCTGTAAGTGACATGGCAGTGGCATAAGCCTAGAGTTCTAGTGTACTTTCTTTGCTCAACTTAATGGAAACTGTTAGTACTATATTTTGTCTAAGAATTTCATAAATGTTGCAAAATAAAGTTTAGATTTTTCCAAACTCTCCATAAGTTTGGCAGGAAAGTCTTGCCTGAACCACCTCTCTCTCCCTCCAGCAATGAATTTTCCTTAAAGAGCCCTAAAACTAGAACTGAATAGACTTTTTTCAGTGTACAAAAATCAATTTCAGATGGCTGGAAAACACCTTAAGGTGAATTGAAAAATAGAAAAATAACCATCTTATAAAAAACTGACCTTAATGTTTCCATATATTTGACTTTGATAAGTTCAAGTGTGTCTCATACTCCTAACACTCATTCAGAAGTAAATGTTCAAAAATTTTTTACAAAAGTCATCACTTGCTCTTGAAGGCTGTCTCAAAGGTATTCAAATTATTTTTTTTTAGTTTTATGTTAGTATGTTTTGCAGTACATAAGCTGGGTGACTAACTGTACACAAATATTCATTCTCCCATTTTTCTGAAAGGGGATTTCCTAAAGATTGACTCTATGTTTGACATTAAAATCTATCCCTGCTTTGTATAGTCCTTGCTAATCTTGCATCCCGACACTATCACAGCTCCCAGACTATGAGTTCATCAATTAACTTTAACATTAGAAGCAGCAAATGGAGACGGATAGACAAAATTAAAATCATGCAGTTACAATGCATTTTCTATATTGTACATATTTGTAGTAGAAATTCCCTGCTGCCATGAGACTAGCTGAACAGAAAATGGATTATTTCCCTTGAAACTTTATAGTAATGAGTGGCTACAATAAATATTTTAATACTTTCACAGCTGCTACTGAAAATAACATAGTGTTGTCAGTATGCAAAGTTTCTGTTTCACCGATCAGCTGTGTCTGATTCACAGATAGACAGCACCTGGTAGTGTTGTCATGCTCATCTGTGGCTTCAGTAGGAGGTGGTGTTTGTCTACAGTGTTAAAAGGTTAATTTTTAGGAGGTGTACTCTAATTACTTCTCTGTTGGGACTCCGTGACATCTCACGGTTCATCACAAGCCACAGAGCAGCATTCATGTATTAGCTGTGGTAAACCTTATAACTGCTGCTCTCTTTATTGACCTACACAAGTTATTTCTCTTTTTCAGCTTTGTTGCCCTGATGGTGAGCAGTAGCATTGCAAACACCTTCTGCATGATGTGGGGTTATAACTCAGTTGGTGGTTAATTAGAAATTCTGCAGTTCAACTTCAGGTCATTGTCATTCTGTCTGTCACTTGCTATAGCTGTACTGATTCAATGCACCTAGAAATGCTGTCCCATACTGTCAGTAATTCACCCATGATAACAAAAGTTGTTCATAAACATTTAGCTTTGAATTACTAGGTCTAAAAGTTGCATGACCTCTGATTGTACCTCAGTGTGCCACATTATTTAACGCATAACTTGAGGGCATGATGACTTAAATATATGTGTAAGACCATGGCTGAAGAGTCCTTCTCTCTTTAAAACTCCAGATTATTAAGATTTTTTTTTTTTTTTTTCTTAAGACCTCCTTACTTTAATTCAATATGTAAAATAAAGTACATTAGATTTTACTCAAAATTTCCCCAAAATTGTTACCAGTTTTACATAAGGTAGCTGCAAGGTTTGGATCATATTTGTTTAAATGGAGTATTTTTCTACCTTCATCTGAAGTCTTGCATCAATAAAATCTATTATGAACTTGTTTTTCTTTCTGTGTGGTTAGAAACACTGTGGACAGGTGGGTCCTGTTTGCTTTGGCCAGCATCAAGGTGTAAGGAAGAAATATTGATGTATGAAGAGCACGATTTTCCAGCTCAGAGAGGGATGGGTCTCATTAAGATACCATCTGTAGCAGCTTTTGGGATGGGGTCATTGACATGAATTACTTATAAATTAATTTGACTTTTCTACTCTGGCACATCTGTCCCAGAGTCAGTAAATACTGCTGCTGTTAAAGATAAATGCCATTTGTTGCATTGGGCATTCATTACCTCTCTGCTTCTCTATTCTGAATGTTTCTGTAATTTGCATAATTTGAAATTTCCTTTTATTACAAAAACCTCACATTTCATTAACTGAACTTTGTCTAGTCACGTGGGACCACCAGTCACTGAGGTGAAAATCTGGTTTGTTTTTGCAACCCTTCAGGGAATCCTCTCACAAAAGCAGGGTCCATGATTCTTGTGTATTGAAATGATGGAACTATTCTGAGGCTGCTGCAACAGTCCATACAACTTCATCCTCTGCTTGTCCAAATTCTTGCTTTGTCAGCAGAAATGGGAAAGAGCTTAATAAACTCCTCAGCAGTTCATTGTATGGCACCCTTGGAACCCTCTCAGGAAGAGGAAAGTTGTGCAGCACATTTCAAAAACTGCAGGTCAGCCATTCTTCAAATTTGCTTTTAGTGTAATTTTCAAAGAACCCTGGACTTCTGCATTGTGCTAATGGATGAGGTAAGAGAGTCCTTTCCTGATATCTTATATTCAACTAGCAATATTTATTGTATCCTACCTGTGTCCAACTCTGACAACCCAAGTCAGCTCTGCATGTACCTGGGAAGTACCCAGAACTTCAGAAATGCCAGCAGGCAACATATGAGAGATTTTTGTGTGCACTTGTGAGGTGCTGAACAAGGAACCAACAAGCACAACTTAGAGCCCCTGTCTGTTCTGAGTAACTGCTCCCAAGTGGTAGAGTTCTCCCACTGAGTGCAAGTTCAAATGTTTTATTTCCAGGATGAAAACACTCACAGAAAGAGCCCCTAAAGCTGCATGCTGAGAAGCTGCAGCATGGGGAAAACCAGAAATCATGTGATTTCAACAACTTCTGGATAACATAGGTAAGTGTGTGTGGGGTGGGAAGTCAGAGTGTTTCCTACATGCCACGTTTAGCACAGCTCAGTGCTTACCTTGGTGCAGGCTGTAAGAATGGCAGGAAATGCAAAATGACATGGAATAAATGTGGAGGCAGGGACCACTCCAAGACATATTTGATGCAAACAAAGCCCATTTGCTCCATAACATCATAGACAGAAATGAGGCCCAGGGCTGCCAAGTTTGATATATCATTACTAGGAATCCAAACTAAGGCCCATTTTTCACGCTACAGGATGAAATGTGTTTCAGGTGCTAAAAGGTTGCCTATTTCATATATCTTAACTGTTTAGAAGAAATTATCCATATACCCTGGAGAAGGTTTGGAGTACTGTGTTTATATGGTAAGTTGGATGTGAAGTGCCCTGGACCCCACACCCATCTGCCAGGTAAAAAAAGGTCAGAGGGACTGCAGAACTGGATGTGCTTTATGACCTTAGTGAGACCCAACAACTGGGTGGGTTATGGAGCACCACTTTCTCTAAAATCATACCTAAGACAATTTCAAATCTGGTTTTCTCTTCATTGTACAGTACTCTGGTCAGAATGGGGCCAAGGCTCACTGACTGTTAAGTAGGCCCTGTTGATTGGGCTGCAAGGCTGAAAAATGCAGAAACTTAATGTTTATACAATCTGAAAAACAGGAAGGGACAAAGGGGACAGAAAGGCTTTCTTGGAGAGAATTTATTCTCCAATAAAATGACAAACCACATTTCATAGATGTTGGTATCAGTCTTCTTTCTACTGTAATCCTAGCAATTTATATGATAGATTATGATATGCTAGGGAAACAATTTCTGATTAAAAGGTTCATATGACAGATTATGCATACTAAAAAATAATTGCACTGGCTCAAGCTCTGTTAAAAAGGCATGCACGGCAGGGTGAACACATCACTTTCTCCAAATAAGCCCAACTGCCACAGCTACCGAGCAGAAGTGCAATACTGCAGAACAGGAATCACACAGGGTAACTGCTACAGCTCAGAAGGACATTCGCCTCCTGCCTCTGGTGAGTGTGTAACTCCTAAGGAGATGCTTTACAGGGAAATTCTCAAAGGATGTGGCTGGTCCTTCTCATAAAGCCTTCCAAAAAGTGTTGCTGTTATGAGCGGTTTTGACGTGCCATGCTTGCTTTTCAAACGCCCGTCACGTAGCACCTGGTGGAAAAGAGAAAGAATGGCACAATAGCCAACTAACAGAGTGGCAATACTGCATAGTAGAGAAGGAATAGACCTTAGATGTTGCATATTTTGATGCAACACTTTTGCAGTCATGATAGTGAAAGAAAACAGAATTCTCTCTGGGTCTGCCACAGCCTCGCCATTATAACCTTCCCACATTTCCTTGGACCCAGAAGTCCCTAAACCTTTCTCCGTCTTTGGAAAAAAAAATAATTTTCTCTACCTTATAAGAAGGTGAGAGTGAAAATAACTAATTTGTTAGGTTCTCTTTAGTTACTCATGCAAGGCAACAAAGATTATATGTACATCTAGGACGTATTTGAAAGAGTTTTTGATTTGTGGACCCCAAAACAATTTTCAGATGGAAATACAGAACTTCAAGCTACTGGCCACATGTAGCTTTTCTTAGTTTCTTTTTACATCTCAATTTGAAATCACCATTCACCAACTGTGAACACCTCTAACAACTTTTTTTGCCCCTGTGACAAAAGCTAAGCATGTATTTGTTAAGAAAATACAACCTATTGTTTTAAAATTAGACCATGATCATATTTTAACATACCAATAAATTCTTTGATGTGCCTATTTTTACAGAAGTCTCATTCAAAAACAAGTATGAAGGGCGAATAATGCTTTTCAATTTCCTACTTTGTAAAAAAAATCACCCTTGTTTCCCCTAAAATTTTTCAGGCCTTTCTCACTGCCTTCATTGTCTCTTGTAAGCTGTTAAATACTTCTTCCAAATCAGTTAGGATTTCATCTAGCCTATTGCATAAAACTAATCTAAGGTTTATGAATGAAATCAGCTTTTGGCAAAAATAAAATATTAACCTCCAAATAAAAAATAAACCCCACAAACCCTCAAAAATCCCTTTTAACATTCTTAACTGCATAGAATCTCTGCTCTTACACAATACTTTAAAGTAATTTTTCTTGTTTTCAAGAAAACAAGAAAAGAAGAACAAAAAAACAAAAAAAGAAATAAAATACTCTAAGAAATTGTACAAATTTCAAAAAGAAATTTGAACAATTTCTTAGAGTATTTTATTTCTTTTTCTCCTAAAATGCTCATCATGAGAAACCTGTAGAAAATAGCTCATTGAAAGCTGTGCTTTCTTCATTTATGCAGTGGGAAGGCAGATTTGGTAAAGAAAGCACTGAAGAGAGTTTCATCTCCAGGACT
Source organism: Peucedramus taeniatus (assembly GCA_013400575.1). NCBI lineage: Eukaryota > Metazoa > Chordata > Aves > Passeriformes > Fringillidae > Peucedramus > Peucedramus taeniatus. The sequence continues at coordinate 23,711 of WBNO01029105.1, forward strand.
GGTATGTTCTCATCAGTAAGGATTGATTCAATGCACCTGTTTAAATCTGTCCCCTTGGCTTACAGTCTGCAGAACCAAAGAAAGCGATTCTTGGATGGGACTTTGCTGCCAGATCAGTTTTCAGTGCCACAGCATGAAAAACCCTGCAACAAACAGCTCCAGGCTGTCCCATTACCTCGAACTCCCCGGGGGCCAGCTGCACCCCGCTGTACAACACTTCTGGGAAGACGTGGCTGGTGCCAAACGTGCCACTGAGGGAGAACATCTCAAACTTGGTCTGAGCCATCTCCACGGGCTGACCACACGTGCTCAGGTTTGTGCTGGGGCACTTGAGCAGAGTGCAGATCTGTGGGGAGGAGACAGAAAGGCAAAACACCACTAAGCTTTCAGCGACCACGAGCTGGATTTGATAGCAAGAAAAGTTCCCAGGATGCAGTAATGGACAAATGTTTTTAGGTGGTTGGCATGTGGCCACACTCACCCCTAGACATGCAATTACCTGCCAATGGTATTTTATGAGAGAACCGTGAAGCCCATCAAATGCACCCAGGACATAAACTTCATCTCTCCTCTTGTTTGACATCTGGTAGACCAGATGACAGCAAAGGTCTCCTTGGCAAACTGTGTAATTCCCATCCTTATGCCTGAGCTCTCTGAAAGTGAATATATCCTTCCGGACAGCTCCCAGGAACGTGTCATTATCTCCAGGAAATTTCTTGATGCTTGTGGCATACAAACTCCAGTTGATGGCAGGAGGGTAGGTGGGGGAAAGACGGGGGTGTGCACTCAACTCTGCTAGCAGGAGACGTCCCTCCTCGGTGTCACTGTCATAGTGGTAGGTGGCAGGTCCTTCTGGTGTGAACAGTCCACTGCCTGCCAAGGACACCCCCAGCCCTCCGTTAGCCAGCATGGCCTGGCAGGGGCACCAGTCACCCCCCACACCACACTGGCATCGTTTTTCAGTGATACTCTTTCCATTCAGTACATTACTGAGAGTTTTGGAATAATTTTAAAGCACAGAACAGCTAAAATACCTATCCTAGTGTTAAAACTTAGGTTCATTTAAAAATAAGTCATAGCTCTCCTAGTGGCATATTTGACAAAGGAGGCAATCATGGGGGTAGCTATGTTTCACTGAAGGACACACAGAGCTGTTGCCTAAACTCAGTCTAAATAAATAGCTCAGTCTATTTAGGACAGGCAAAAATGCTCCTTTGTAGTTTTTACTTTGCTTCAGGGGAGAGTAACAGATGCAGCTACGCCCTTTCCTCAGTTAAGAGAAAAAAAAAATAGGCAGTAAATATATATATTCAGAGCAAAGCAAAACATAATATCTCTAAGTCTTCAGCAGCCACAAGAAAAAAGAGAATGTTTTATTCAGCATACAAGAGGAATTCTCCTTTTGGTTTTGCACTATTAGGTTCTGATTAAAACATTTTTTTTCCATTTAACTGTTGATGGAATTTTAAACAGAAAATGCTGCCTCTAGATGGGAGACTGAAAATTTAAGTGAAACTTAATTTTCACTTAATTTTAAGTGAAACTTAAGTGCTATTTTTGAAATAAAATTTCACTTTTAAGTTATCAAAACTTAATGACATGGGCTTTCTATTTTTATTTACCTTTTTCAGAACATTCAACATATTTTTTACCTGAAGTTGTTTGTTACATTCAATATCAAATCATAAAGATCTTCAGTCCAATTAAAACACTGCTTTTCAGAGACTTCACAATGTCTAGAACATTTCTGCCTTCTTCTTGATCTGGGAACAATTTCCCTGTTCCTGAATGCAGCTCACCTGTCATTGCCTTGCTGGTGTTGTGAGTATTTGCTGAAAGTAAATTAACACCCATGCCCATAGCCCAGGCAGAGTGAATCTGAACTGCAGTCAGGAAGGGCAGGACATTCATCCAAGCTGTTGGGAAGAGCACGGTGTCCACCTGCATCTTGCTCACCAGGACCACGGCAGGCTCATAGAAAAGGATGTCAAAGCAAGTGAAAATGCCAAACTTCCCAAAAGGAGTCTCAAAGGTGACAGCTTCTGGCTCTTTCGGGTAATTAAACTGAGTTTCACCTCTAAACAGATTGTACTGCACGTGAAGAAAATGGCATATTAGAAATTGAAAATAAGGCAAGATTATGAACAGCTTTTGTGTCTGAGACAGGCTTTAATGCAAAACTGGGAGATGAGGTAACTGAGCTGGCTGGCACAACTGGTCTGTACCCATGCAGCTACCCTCCCCCGCAAAAAAAGTGTGGCTGTGCCCCATGAACCTCCTGAAAGCAATGCCCATTCAGTATTACCTGCTAAACTCCAAGATGAGGGCCAAGATGTCCCTGCAATAGCACTGTCTAGGTTGGTTACAAACATATCAAGGAAAAGCTCATATTTACTGAGTATGGAAAATTCCGTCACTGTTTCCTTACCATTTACTGTCATAAATGAAGCCCTCAAGTGTTTGGCAGCAGGCATGCACTCTGCAGCTGCAGTGCTCCTGGGAATAATTTGCCTGACCGGTCAAGCAATTACTTAGTTTTCCTTCAGGCCATAAGACCATCAGATCATCCTGGATTTGTTGTCACCTTACAGTAATGTAAAATTATTGTATTATCTACCTGAAATTGGTGCCAGAGAGCTGAAAAATTTATTTACAATAAAATAGGGGTTGATGCTGAAGCATTTCCTTACCTTATGGTACCGAGCCACCAGTTTCCCCTGTGCGTCAAAGACGACATCCGTATTGTAGTGGTAGCGCCCATCCCTGGGGCAGCTGGGGTCGCTGGAGTCACACGGCTTCTTGTCCCCAATATTTGCAACCACATAGATGGAGTTATTTCTGGCCATGCAGCTGAGTCGTTCCTGCACTGGTGCTGGACCAAATCTATTGCGTTTTTAGTGAAAGAAAAAAAAAAAACTTTAGAATTTTAAGTGCCCATGTAGAAGAAATGCATTCAGAATTACTACTCCATTAACTGCACATCCCCAAATGCTGAAAAAGCAATAGATGAAATCATAGATTTTGTTCATTTTCTTCTCTGTGCATAGCATCATTTCAAATTGCCAGTCTCTTTTATCTTTAAAAAATTGTCTCCTTGTGTTCTTCTTTCCTGTACCCTTTACAATGTTATTTTCTGTGTGGATAGAATTCCCAGCTAACATGCATACAAAGATGTGGAGAGCTTCACAAGGCAAAGATGAGAATAAATCAGTACAGAGACATTAAACTTAAATAGCTTAAAAGGCAAATTATCAAACACCTCTAAGCCGTGATTCAGAAGACAATTTTAGCCTTTTTTAATAATCATTGTCTGTATGCCTCTAGTAAAAAGTGGGCACAGTATTTACAGAGCTGAGGACTCCTGAAATCTAGCTTCTAAGGCCTCAGAAGAGAACATAAAAGCTTAGCTTAGACACTGATAAGAACTCGGTCTTGTCAGTGTCCTCAGCTGACACACATTGGGACCACCTCTGTGCGTAACACAGCAGATGTGCAAGTGGCTGGATTCCCAAAAGATATTTCTTTCAGATCTAGATTAATATTTTGTGCAATTTGGTTTAGAAATCACTCAGCCACCTGAACTGAGGACTGAATCAGCTTGTCTGATCAGCTAACACAATAATAAATTAGCTTGAACTTACAGAAGGTTTTCATAGGTGATCTGAATTTATAGAGTTGTGCATGTTTTTAAAATAATTATTTTGCCTAAAACGTCCTCATTTTTGTCCTTTTGCTAGTAAAACTGTCTCAATGCTTCTACCTGACATATTCCCATTATCATTTAATTAAGAACTTTTTGATTCATCTCATTTCTACAGTACTTATGAATTTTTATAGATTAAAGAATTAGCCGTTCTTAGTCATTTAATGTGAGCTGCTCAAGATCCCATGAGATAATAGGTTGAAATCAC
>WBNO01029106.1:775-51546 GCA_013400575.1 Peucedramus taeniatus
AAAAAGAAAACATTTAAAAAAGTCATCCTTCTCACCTCTGCTGTGCAAACTACCAGTGGTTTAAACTACTCAGTCCAGCTTAGCATTAGAAAAAGTCAGCAGTTACCAGTCTTGCATCAGAAACAGGAACACTCATACTGCCACTATTTTGCAGTTTTTCAGTGCTTTTATCTTCTGCCTAAGTTGGCAGGATAAGCTAGTTATTTAATTTTATACTGGGACAGAATAGAAGAGGAAGTCACCTGGTCAGACACAATTTAGATGGATGAAGGAAGTACAGTGACTTCAATTTTAAATTCTGGTGCTAAACTGGCTTTCCTTAGCTTAGTGACAGACAGATATATTATCTTGGCCTGTTTTAGCTGAAAAGCACTGTAGAAAGCTGTTAAGAAAGTGACAACAAGAATTTAAAGTCTGAAACTCTGTGAATTCATCAGGCTTATAGACCTTTGAATGTCTACATATTCACATTAAAAGAGTCAGAACTAATTTTCATTCTAAATTATATGAACAATTCACAAAGAGAAAAGCAGTTGAAAGCAATTTCTAGCATTCAGGCTGATTGTCATGCTTTTTTTTTCATCTTTTCTTTCATAAGTGGGTAATACATATATTTTACTAAAAAAAATCAATTCCATACTCAATCCTTAAGCCAAATGCTTAGGGGCAAGTGTAATGCAAATGAAGCACAAGAATTGTAGCTCTGTTTCATATATTATTTTCCTTTGGCCTTCTGGAACAGGATTCCTGAATTCAATTGCAGATCCCTCTACAGAGCTCCTTAGCTGGATTTAAAATTTCTGTTCCCAAGACATGATTAAGTCAATGGAGAGAGTGAGACCTTGGTGTGACTTTGGGGCAAGACTGAGACACTTGGAGGGGCTCCTCAGAGAAACTGATTGGTGAGAACAAATCCTGCCCTGCATGACTTGGGATCTGGTTTCCAGTGCTTTTTTTTAATGTTTCCAGTACATTTATGGGATATTGCAGTTGTTTTTTAATGTTCTCAACTGTTTCTCTGTTACCATAAAAAAAGAAAGACTTCATGTTAGTAGGTATTGTAGGTAGATACAGAGTGGAAATGAGTCTGAAAAACAGTAATTTTAACATAAATACACCAGAACATGGGTAGAATCAGCTGAGATGTGGTTCAGGAGACTGCTTGCTCTTGCCTCTCAGTTAGTGGTTGTCAGTCTTTTGAAAGCCTAGAAAATGACTATGGGAATGTTTGTTTAACCTTTCTGGACCAGTGTAAGACTTCAAATATTTTTCTTGATTTCCTAATAAGACACAGGAATTTCATTACCTGAATATAAATTTTAGTTTCCTTTGCAAAATTAACATACAATGGCAGAATTTCATTAATAATAATGACAGCTTCTCATTCTACCTTGTACTGAGAACACACATTACAGCAAACCAGAGTAAAACACAGCTCTTTCAAAGGTGATGAGGACAAAAATGCATTCAAAATGTTAATCCAGCCAATTTTATTATAGTCAATAGTGGATATGCAGAAATGGGCTTGGGAGAGTTATTTAGTGGGAGGATTGCAGAGACAGCTCTTTTATTGACTGTTGCTCTCATGGAACAAAACACAGAAAAGAGGATTTTTGTAAGTCATTTGTAAGGCATGACTGTCTCATTAGAAGGTTTAGTTGTGCTAAAGGCTGGATTATGGAAGCATCCTTATGTTCTGTGATGAATTTAAAAAAAGATTTGCTGTCTTGGACAATGGGAAGTCATGCAGTCCAATACTAAGTAGCATCTGCTATGTACTTTTAAGTTACTTGCAGACTATAAAACACATAATGGGAATCTGTTGGAAAAGAGGCAGATTTCAAGGTCCAAAATATAGCAGGTAACAGCTGTTTTGGTCAGATGTTTAAACTAAAATATACATTTTGTACTGGTGTCTGAGACAGCAAACAAGACCAGAATTCATGACTTAATGAACTCATATACAGTAATTTTCTTAAAAAAACTCCTCAGCATGCAAAGCAACATTGCAAATACACCTCGTATTTTTATTATCAGGTAATTCTATTTCAGGTGTCTGTGACAGAATCTTGAATTTTAACTTGATTGACCCAAACACTTCTGTCAGATTTCCAGATTCTCCACGTACCCAGCAAATTAATTAAAATCACTTACAGATGGTTTTTGTGGTTTTAATATGCATATTGTATTTTTACAAGCATCTTCTGCTATGTCTAGTACTTCAGTAGGGAAATTGGAACACAGCCTGTAGGAATGCTTTTCACATTGCTCAGATATTTTTAATTCTTCTCATCAAGCTACAGCGCTGCTTTTAGCAGTCTGGTAAGATTTCATTTTGACCATTCTAATTTCAGCTGCTTGTCTTTAATTGACAAAGCTGTGAATGTGTTTTCCAGGGTTCTCTCTAATTTCAGAGAAACAGAAACTTGAGCATTTTACAGCAAGGCTGTTAGATAGACAGGGTGACTTCACTCAGCTGTGTTTAAGGTACGCTCCCTGCTTGTGAAGCCTTTGGATTTCCTCAGCACTTCTGGGGGATGCAAAAGCCTGCTGGGCAGTCCATGAAGTGTCTACTGGGTTGTACTGGGACTTCTCAAAATACCCTGGATTCATGGAAAGCTTCAGGAATGGTTGCCTCCTGCCATGCAGTTTACCAAGCACCTGTGACTTTAAAGGGCATAAGATCCCAGAACTGAAAGAAGATGTGGATATTCACACAGCACCATTGCTAGTTCATCCCCTTATGATTCACAAAACATAATTCAGTTTCTAAAGTATTTCTGTACCCTTAGAAAAGGATTTCTTTGCCCCATTTCATGTTTTTACCTATCATTGACACTTCATTTCAGTTACTGAATTGAGATGTCCACCCTTGGCAGTGGGAAATCTGATATCTCTCCAGCTTCCCTACAACACATTCCCAAAAATCTTCAATTTAAGCTTTCTTACATAGTCTTATATTCTTTCTATACTTTCCAACAGGCAATTAGAAAGGTGTTTTGTTTTTTTTTTTATTACTATTATTTATTTCAAGATCCTCTATTTATTAATTGGAACTGGGTGAGACAAATATTACTGCCCTTTCTTTTTCTATTCTTAAATTCCAATTGGTTTGCTTTATGTATTTTCACATTTCAGATTCCTAAACTGACAGGGTACATAGAATTTTAAAAAATAAACAGAAAGGAGTGCTTATCAGAGCCCTGCAGGTTGATCTCTACCCTTTCCCCTAGTTACATTTTTTCAGCACAGAAGAAGCCAGCAGAGTAGATAATGGGGCACTTCTGAACCTGAAAATTAGATGCTCTCTGCCATGACTAAAAAAGAAAAATCCTAGAGTGGAAGAATATGAAGAAAGGTGAATGAAGTTAATTTTTATTTGTATTTTTCTAAAACATGGCATAAGGAAAAAAATGGAATTCAGAACTTATTTGAGAGGTATCTGCATGAACTTAGGGGACACCACCAACAGATCTACCTATTCAATTGCCCAAAAAGAACAACACAGACCTTTACAATAATTTAATAGGTAGAAAGTTTGGTTGAATTTGCTTATTGGAAATTAGTGATTGGCTAAAAGAGGCAGAGTGTCTTTTTTTCCTTTCATATAATTCCTGAACTAGGTTGTCTGAGTAGGCAAGAAATTATTTTGTATATACATTGACAAAGGTATTGCCGTGCCTGTGTTGCCATTTCCTGTTTGCAGTGAAAACATTTGCAAATAACAATGTGTATTGAATATATGACTTTTTCAAAGGAGACAAAAAAAAAATTCTATGATGCAGATGAATAAGAGTTATTTTATTAAAAAATATTGGGGGATTCTATTTATTCTTTTGCTTCTTTAAATTTTCACATGTATATATCTGTTAACAAATCAACTGATAAAAGAGTGAAAAAAGAGGAGAAATATCAAAGCCTGGTTATTTTATTATATCAATGCAGAGGTATTTTATGCCCATAAAGTAAAATGATGAATGAATTTTCTCGAAAATTTCTGAGTAGTGTCTGCTGAAGCTGGGCAACAATGCTCCTTTTCTGACTGACAGCTGGAGCACTCCAACTCTGTCTGTTATAATACAAACATCACACTGAATCTTTCACGAATAGATGTAGTCTCCCTCCCTTTATTAGCTTTCTCATCCCATAAAGTGCAGTCAGGATAGGCATCATTCCTGTCCTTTAGAAAGCAGTAGATTAGTCCATTTCCTCATGGGGCTTTGCAAAGTCCTTCAATAGACGTGACTGGAAGAGGAAGAGGCTGAAGATGGTGGCCTAAGGGAATAAACTGCTGACTTGATAAATCTTTGGGTCTTAAGAGGTCATCTCTTGATGTCTGAAAGAAAGATTGACTCACCAGCAAATATGAGCACCAATCTTTATGGGTTTTTGAGAGGTTTTTTTTTAAAGTAATATAGAAAACATTTGTATATGAAGTACTTATAAATTTTCTACAACTACAGAATAACAGTGCTTTCCTTTCTCAGGTCTTATTCAATTCTCATGGATTTATTTATTCTTTTCTACACTGTCTACACGCAGTCCATGAGATGTGCAGAGAATTTTAATGAGCTTTTACACTAACAAATGCAGCTATAAAATATAACATGGAAAATCTGAAACTCTGTGAACTTTTGATACCTGTGACTACTCATAGACCCTGATGAGCTTAAACATATCATTAATAAAGATTATGATGTTCCATATCCATTGCCCTGAGATGAAGAATAAATTACAACTAGGACAAGATTAAATTTACTTAATTTTCTTTTTCCAGGAGTATTTCCTAACTTGTGAAGACATACTTATTTTAATACAAGAAAACCTATATATTTTTGATAGGGGATTTTTCTCAAGTGTATAGCACTTATAACTACTTGAAACTGGTATATTCTAAAAACTTGAAGCCAGACCCTTAGATAGAGAAATTGATGAAATGCATCAGGAATTAAAGGAACAATTTGTGTTTGAAAATATTTTTTTTTATTATTTTAACACATAGGTATTACAGGTAATAGGTAATACAGGTACGACACGCAGACAAAAAAGTGTAATCTGCTCCTTTTCAGACTGTGATTTAAGAAGGATTCTTTTCCAAGACAGCCAGACCATCCTGTTGTGGAAGATGAGAGTTGGTGAGAACACTGAGGTTTGAAGGAAGGACACCTCAGTGCATCTGCTGCACTCATTTCTTAGTTGACATTAAATCTGTGGGTAGGTTATGCTTTCCAGGTAGCTTTTGTTTCTTTAACCTGCTGCTGGCAAATTTCCTGCTGTTCCTCAGTACCCAGAATCCACAAAAAGCCCTGGATACTTCTGGGTATTTTATGATTGCAGAAGGCTGGCTAGACTCTGGGAGGAATTTTAAAGTAACTTGGATTCTTGGGTGGAAATAACAAAGTGCAGCTCTGTCACGGGACATAGTCAAATTCTCATAATCTGTAGCTGAGCATGGATTTATAATCCAAGGATTATAATTATTAATTATAATCCAAGGATTATAAATTAGTAATTTTTTGACCTGATTTCAATTTCAATTTGAACAAATAGGGGAGAAACACAAATGTTGCATGTGTACACCGTAATTTTTGAAAGCATGAAAAATCTATGAACAGAATCTGTGACCTACCTTCGTAAAAAGATTTTTATTAATTCCTTATTGTTAGGGTCTTTCATTGTGAAGTGGATTGATATTTTTTCAAATAACAGCTGGCACAACAAGCAGTTCTATGCAGTTCTGTTTTGGTTTGGTGTGGTTTTTTTAACATCTCTCTCCTGAGAGCTCTATAATATAAGTCCAGATTGCTGCTGTCCTCCTCTGACAGGCTGGGAGAAAAGTATTGATCTATCATGGGAGCATGGGATGAAGTGACAACAGCAGTGACTTTTATTTGCTCATCTCAGAAAGAAAGTACCAGAAGGCAGTGTTAGCTAATCTCCATGCTTAAGCAGGAAGAAGATGCTTGAAGAACAAAAAATGTATTTGATTATTCCTCCATTACGACTTGGGTTAGGGTGTGTTGGCATTAAAGTCACCTTGCTGAGAATAAAAACACTCTAATTGATTACAGCTTTATATGCACCAGGATTGAGGGAAGGATTTGGGGCCTGCTGCACAACCAAACCCAACAGTGACAGAGATGTTTTATTCACCTTTCCCACCACCTGACAGAGGTCACAAAACATTGCAAATTGTTAGGGATAATGTACATGGTAAAAGAAAGAAAAACATAGCCATAGCTATAAAGAGTAAGGTGTTGTTTTTGTGTCATAGGAAAAGGCAGAGTTTAAATGAAAAGGGAGATGTGTGTTCAGGGGCATCAGTGGAAATCAGCATTGAATAAAAACACTTGTCTCTACAAATCTTTTGGCAGAACACAGACTCATGCTGGGTTTTTGTAGAAGAAAAGTAGCAAAATTAATTTTTAATTGGAATGTATATGATTCACAAGTACAATCTGTATTTTTTGCTCAGTAGTACATTGTGTTCTGCATATACTGCCAAAGAAATTAAACAAGTATAAAATCCCCAAAGAACAAACTGTTACATTTAGGAGAGCAGAGGTACATGAGGGAAAAAGGAAAATCTGTTAGTATTCAGCAGGTATAGCTGAATTCTAGCCCTTACATGTGAAGAGCAATTGCTCTGATGCATAGAGACATCGACTTCCACATTTTATTTTACACTGAGTTGTGCCATGCCCTGTTTGGCTCCAGCTCTGCAGTGCTCTGCACATGTCTGGATTGCTGCATTCATGCAGACTGCAGTGGAGCCAGCCAGCTCAGAACAAATTCTAAAACTGGGGCAAAAGCAAAGAACATTACATTGGAGAATAAGCATGATAACGAGGTTTTTTTTTTGTGAAAGGGAAATCCACAAAATGCTGCTGGCTGCAGCAGCACAGGCTGGGATCAGGACACAAAAGCATCCTCTGGCACAAGAGCCCTGCATGTACTGCATGGTTTTCTAGATTTTTGTCCTGCTTTCTTTGCAAAAATATTTTTGGCTGTAAAATATGTTGCTTGCTCTTTCCTGGGGAACACTTCTGAAAGGCAAGGATAGATTCTTACCACAGCTTTATATTGTTTTTTACAAAGTAAAAAAAATAATCCATTTTGCTAGAAAATTAAAAGCATCTTAACTATCAGCCATAACTAAATAATAAAATACCTAATATATTGTGAAAATTAGGGAAATTTATTGACTCTATTCTGCTTAATCCTAGTTAAATCCCTAACTACCATTTATTCTCTATTTGTAGGTCTCTTACCATCTGCATGACTGATTTTAATTGCTGGAGTTTGATCTTCAAACTTAGTAGCCTTCTCTGATTTTTAAGTAAATTGAACTGAGCTTTTCATTATATAAAGGCACAACAAAGAAAGAGGAGAAAGGAAAAAAGATAATTCTCCAGAAACCTCTGAAGGCTTTTTTCTCCATATTTAACATTTATAATTTTTTATTGTTTTATATATTTTAAAAACAGAGTAGCTGTGCCATTAAAATGACGTTGCATTAGGTAGATGCATAAAACTACAGACTAGGAAGATTCTCAAATTGAAGAATATGATTTGAAAATTATAGTCTGAATTAAACAAAGCATGATTAGTCATTCACTTGCCTGCTGACCTCTTACTGACTGTGCTGATAACTATCAGGGCAGAGAGTCGCTCCCTTCTTTGCAGCCTGAGAGCTTGACAAGAAAACGTGGATGCTTTCAATTGATACACACCAGAGAAGAAACAAGAAAAAGAAATAAAAACAGGAAGAGCTGTATAAAAATGTGGGAACAATGAACCAAAGAGTTGTGTCTGATAATTCTGGTCACTAATTTCCTAACATGTATCCAAACTGAAGAGCAAGTAGTAAATCCTAACATCCACCAATGGATTTTAGGTAGTGCGTCTTAGGAGATACAATGAAAAATAAAAATCCATTAAGAAGTCTGTGGGATTTTCTTTCAAATTCTAATCTTTTCTTAGGTCTCTGAATAGCATGAAAATGTAATATCAATTTAGAAAAACCTGCAACAAAAAGTAAAAAAGGATGAAAATTAATAGCAGCATTCAGCACCCTCAATTATAGAATGGTCTTGTGTATGACTACCTTACATCCTTTGTTTGAAAGGTGATAGAATTTAATTCTGTTCTTTCTGTGGAGAGTGCATGAAAAATTTATTTTAAGGGAGACCTTTAGGAAGCTTTACCTTAATGCTGTTAAAACTTTAACTTTGTACGAAACAGCCTAGAATGTTAATCTTGAAATTTGCTTCAGGAAAGTGCAGCATTTTCTGAGACTGGCCTCAAAGTAGGAAAAAATTGATTCTGCAATGATTCCCTTTTACTACTACTTTGTTTCTTATATACTAAATGGTTGATGTAATCATTCAATCTGATGTTGTTGCAAGAGAAGGAAAATTGATCAATATATCATTATTGATCAGTTGCTTTCTGATTGGCTTAGCAAATCTGAGTGTTATTTCTAGCCTCACACAGCCAATCTAGCCTATCCAGAGTTAATCTAAATAAATGTTTCTGTCTTCTAATTCACAAGGCTACAAAACAAGTAGATTATAGATAAAGGAGCTGAACAATAACATAATTCCATATGTAAATATATGAAAGCATGTAGTATGTTCTAAAAATTGGGCATGAAATAAAAATCACACTTTAATCTCAACACAAAATAAGGGTACTTTGCTAAGTCACAGTCACACTAGTGCAATAACCTCTCCATTCAGCTCAATTTATGCAAAGCCTTTTAAAATTAGTTTCTAGGAACCAAGCACTATAACCCTGTATTTCAGTGTTTTCCAATTAAGTTCATGTAGGTGTTTTATTAATGAAGTTCTCTAACATAGATTGAAACACTTTACAGCATTGTAAAAAGGCATGTGCAACTGGTGCATTCAGCACAGTCCAATGTAATAATATAGGGCCCATAGTCCAGTGCTTTACCTATTTTTGATGTATTCTTTCATACTTTGTGAATCACATTGAATAAATGTTTATGATTATGTGAGTGCATTCTCTCTTACCTCAGGATCCATATTTGCTCCTTGCATATGGAATCTGTTTTGGGGTTTTTTTTTTTGTTGCTTCCCCCCCACTGCCTTCCCAAGTTTAGGAAAATGGATTTTAATACCTAGCTAATTAAGAAACTAACCAGCAAGCCGTGATAAATTCATCAGCTCAGAGTGCTTTTAACATCCAACTTCAAACCTCTAGTGGTTAAAGTGCTGAAAATCTAGTTATTGTATCAATTGCATCTCTTTCCCAGCCTGGTTCTGTGTGGAATGACATCTGATTAAGAAACTGTGTCCCAGCACAACTCTGTTTCTCATTGGGTTTTTAAAGCATGTATCCAGGGGCACAGAAATGCGTGGGAAGAAGGGTCAGCAACATTTGTGTAGCTCAGCCTGAGAGGTCAGATTATGCCAGCCCAACTCAGGTATCGTGTGTTTGAACTAATGCAATTACCACATTATCCCATTATGTCAACAAAAAGAGGTGTCAGAAGATTATTATCTTGCTGCTCCAGTGTTACCCTCCTTCATCTCATTTTCTTTTCCTCAGTAAAGTCTTTTAAAGAGAAATAAATTGATTATCAATTTTTTACTTACAGGCATCTTGGGTTTTAATCAGTGTGAGCTGATTTTTATGCTAGAAATGACTTTGAAATGAGAATGGAGACTTAAAGGCAGTGTGCTAAGGACTGATCTTTTTTGGCTTCAGGCACAGCTGAGAATTATTGTGTGCAGAGCAGATTGTAGCAAAACCAGATTGTTTAGGCCAATCCAAAGAAGCAATTTATAGCCACTTTGTGAGTTCGTGGTCTCTTGATCACAGACATCACAACCTGCTGAGATACTCCAATATCTTCCTTTAAGAAAAGCCAATGAAAGATAAAGTTATGCTTCAATACATGCACCAGGAACTTCCCAAAACCTGGTTTCCTCAGACAGATTAATAACTGCTCTTGGAAACCTGATGGCCTGGGTCACACACATATTTTGAGGAGCAGAAATGAAATAATGGAATCAATCAGTGTTCAATATTCAAACTCTTTGTGTGACAAGCAGCAGTGTGAGGGAGCTGACAGCTCCTGTTTCAAACCTGAGAATTGATTCCTCTCTTAGATTCTTTGTTTCCAAATCCCCCCAACACCCTTTCACCTCATCTTCCTGCTGATGGGTGTTATTTCCTCTAGACTGTTCATTGACTTATTTTATGGAACATAAAGTTTAGTTTTTATGAGTGCTCTGCCTTCTGGGGCCAGATGTTCTCCCTGGCTTTGGAACTTCATAGCCCTTGCTGGACTATGAAAAAATGGCCAGATGTTACCGAAGGACATTTCCATCTTTTCAGTAAATATGTTCATGAGATGAAAGAGCTCACCCAGTATTCCTTCTCCTCTTGCTAGTTTATCTTCATCTGTTCAGAGAGGTGTAAATGATGTTGCACTATCCCCTGTTTAGGCCACAGATTTTCTGGATTCTATCATGATAAACACTGTCATGACCAGTCCAGGTGGGCTCAGAAAGGTACAACCTCTACAGTTTCTTTCCTAGCAGACTGGAGGGCTGGGATTTGAGGGCCTGACCAAACAGTGGTGATAAGACAAATTTTCATATCAGTAAGTGAATACCTACCTCCCTGTTAACATAAATTCTCCACCCTTTCTTCTCTTTGTCTGTTAAATTTAGAGATTCATATGCTGCTGTGAGTGGCAAGAATAAAAGAGAGGGAAACTCACTGTAAATCAGGATGAAAATATCATATAATATGGTTGGAGAAAATATAGCTAAGAGAAAAGGGAGGGGTATCTTTAATACACTTATGTATATTTAAAAAATATTCCATCCAGCTGAATGCAGGTAAACCTCAGGAGTTATAAAAAGCCTAGGATACATCTGTGCTTTGTGAGCTAACATAAAGGACAGGCAGCCTGTTCCTAGCTATTGTCTGCTTATTACCAGGCCTGAGGATAAAAAGAGGCTGCAGCTTTCTAATCTTCTTTTTCCAGTCTCAGGAATCTGGAATTCTGGACTTGAGCAATAGAGCCAAGTGGGACTGCCCTGAAAGCTCAAATTATTAAATTTGATGATTGATTGATGATTATTTAAATTAATTAAATAGATTTTATTGCTTCTTAATTTTCTTCCTGACTCCTGATCTTCTAGCATGTATCCACTTCATTTTTACAAAAGGAAAAGAACTCAAAACAAAAACCAAGTCTTTTGCTAATTGCAAACTCTGAACTTGTGAATCTTCATTAATAGTATAAAAAATCACTGTGAGATTCACAGTAAAATCAGAGAAGATTCCTCATTATTCTCTATATACAGTTGAGAGGGAGGTATGTCAGTCATAATGAAAAAAAAGAGATGACCAGGTGAATTTAGAGCAAAATAGCTTTTTGTCAGCTTAGTAGAGATGAAAATTCCCCAAGGGACCACTGAGAACACAACTGGTCACCAGTTGCCACTCATCAGTATATTGGAGGTCACAACAGTTTCCTACACAATAGTTCCTTCTACATTCATGCTCAGTGTCTACTGAAATCACAAAGAGACTTAAACATAAATTGTGGGGTTGCTATATGTCATAATTTTCATAAATTATAAGCTAGTTTTATATATGAACAATATATATAAATGCTTTATATTACACCATTTTTTTTTGAAGAAATACATTCTTGGACACTTCCAATTATTCCCTGGGAGGTGCTTAATATTATCTGTTTCTTCTGTCTTACCTCTTCTTCCTCAGCAGCAGTTCCTCACCATGTGGAAAGGCCAGATGAAGGAGCAACACCAGGACTGTGGAGGCTGCACTTTTTAAAGGGGCTACAGCTGGGGCCAGGTGCTCCCTGCCACTTTCTCCCATATACAGGAAATGGTTTTGGTTCTGCCCATCTTGAAAAATGATACAAGCCTGGGATCTGTTGTTTAAATTGCAATTTAAAATAGCCACAACTAATCAGAACAAGATAGAAGGGGTGGAGGTAAAGGAGGCAGATGGTTGGATTGGATTTAGACTGGGTGATTTTGCTGGGCACCAGGCTTTGCTGTGGGGGTCTGATCAATAGCAACAATAAAACTGAAAGATAATGTGGGGTATGCCCTGGAAGCAGGGGAAGAAACTTTACAGCACCCAGATTTTGTAGTAGGAAATACCAGGCACTAGGCATGACCAGACCTGAATGTATCTTCTTTGTAATTCCCACTTTTAATAAAAATCTTTTCCTTAGACAAGACAGATAACAGGGAAGGCTATTTTATATAACAATGAGTAATGAGTAACTATATGTTGAACTCAAGACCAGTTCTTCTCCAACCTGAATTATTGCAGCAATGTGGAATTAAGTTGTTTAAAACTAACTGAGAACCATGTGAATGGGATTCTAATGTGGTGGTTTAGGATGAAAGATTTAAAGCAAAAAGAAATCTTTGGTTAAGTTTAAAAAAATTTTTTTTTGGCTTCCACTTTGAGTTAGATACAATCTTTGGATTTTTTCAGATTTCTTATACAAAAATTAGCCACATTTGATTTCAAAATATGAAATCAACTTATTTCTTACATAGCAAAAATATTTTGCTTTCTGTAGTAATTTTTTCCTCCTCTTTTTTTTGCAAAAGCTATTTTCTAGATTGCCACTCACTTATGCTAAATGTTTTTTACTTAAATGCCAAGTGAGAATTAAAAATCCCCTAAATTTTGGCTGAGTTGTTAATTTTTAACTTCGTAAATTCAAATTACTCTGAATTTGGGTGAAGCTATGCAGATTGTAGAAGCTTGTCAACCACATCCTAAAAGTATTCTGAGCTTGGTGAAAATCATTGCACAAAACCACTTAAATGAATGTGTTTTTATGTATCTCTTTTCCCAAGAGCCCAGATTTAACAGGATATTATCACTGAAGCAATGCAAATTCAGGAATACTCATCCATCACAGCAAAAACCAGAAATACCTGCTGAAATCTGTCTCACAATCAGGTTTTTTTTTTGTTTGCTTGTTTTCTTTATTCCCTAAATGAATTTCTAAATCGATGCTTAGCTAATAACCCATCATTAAATCTACAAGCTTATCATTTCAGCTCGTGGATGCTGTTTCATGGTAAATGAGGCTCTTTTTTCTCAATATTATAGGAGTGATAGTGTGCAATAGAACAGTCATTTATCCAATAGCATTCTGCAGAAATAGAATCCTACACTTTCTGCAGTACATTTTTAATGCCCATTTTCCTGAAATCCTTGCTCCTGATGGTGAAAGCTGATTTACAGCAAAAACTCACCCTCTTCAGGATTATTGTCAATAAATGTGAAGATGTAATTTGAGTGATAATGAAAGAACATTTTATTGAAAATCTCCAGAGAGTCTGTTTCACAAGATATAATTGGAGAGGGGCTAAGAGTCTCCTGCACCAATTTCCAAATTTAGCATCTCAGCCATCAAGATGTGTATATTTTAAAACTGTCAAGGGGGAAAAAGCCTGTAATATGATCAATAACAGTATAAGATAACAATACAGCTCTGCAGAAATGGGGACATCGAGGGGACTGGAGAAGGCTCAAACATTTCAGTGTACAAACTACATCAATTTTGTCAATATAATTAGTCTTAATTTTCCTTTTTATTCATATGTTTGAAACTGTTGGGACAGACCTTCATATTTTGCAAATTGTGCAGCTCTACTGACTAGCTTGATTTATAGAGATAAAAGATGCTGCGATTTTTATTTTTTAATTTTCATCTTGGTAGAAAAAGCTTTTGTTTCAGATAATACTGTGAATACCCAAAATCTTCTCCCTCTTTTGTGGATCTAAGATCACATCTAGAAACAAAACATATTTTGAACAACTACTACACCTTGCCAGTGTATTTTCAGAGTTTATAATGGCAGAGTTGCAAAATTTTCTCTGGTTGTATGTTTGTTTCCTTGCATCATTTAATTCTTTAACATTTTGGGTCTAAATGATTTGAGCCTTATTTGTCTCAGAGATGGCCCCATTTCCTTCTTCATTAATGCTTTGGTCCCAAAAGCTGAAGCTGGAGATCATCATTAAAGAAGACAAGAGATTACTGGCTTTTCACTGAATGGGAACTTCGTGAATAGAATCTCTTTTTCTCTCCTGCTCCAAAATAATTCAAATCAATAGACTCTTAGTCCCATTTCTTTCTTTTAATCTAAGCTTTTGTGAAAGAATAGAAAGGCTGGTATTTGAGAGTGAGAAGTCATTTAAATTCCATTTGTCTGATGATTTTTTCCTTTTTTTTTTGGTGTTGATGAAAAACTTTTTTAATTATTTTACAAAATTATGTCAAAGGTACTGAGATTTTTTATCCATTATCTTAATTTAATATATTAATAAAAATTAATTTTCAATGTTATCCTTGATTTTCTCTTTAAAAAATCTATGCTCCTTTAAACTCTTCCTCTAATACAGACTGAAAGTAAATGAATATTCATATTGCAAGATTAGTGAAATTTAGAAATAGCACCAACTTTCTAAATGATGAGTATTATTTTTCTTGGATACACAAAAAAGATTTCTCTATAGTGAGGAGTCTATTCTATTAGAATTTGAATAAGCTGTGATTTTTGGGGGGAACTCATTAACATTATTAACAGGACCACCTTTTCCATGGTTTTAAAAGGGTACAAGAACAAGTGAGGAAGTTTGCTTATGTAGTACAAAAATAAATTGTACTCTCTCGCTTTTCTGCTCCCTTTATCGTATTATTTTTTTCTCCCAAAAAAACCCCAAAACAACAACCCAAACTAACAAAACAAAAAAAAAAAAACAAATTAACAAAAAAATTCCTTCTGCTCTCAGATACACTATCTCTCGAACGCTTCTAGGCTTAAAGGTTTTTTTTAATTTGTAAGTAAAAACTTTCATGTAAGCAAAAAAAGCAAAGTATTCTAAATTATTGTAGCCGATAACAGGGAAAGGATTTTGGAGTACTTTTATACAAAATAAGCTTACAGTCTGCTTTGCTTCAAAGGCTGAAAGCAGGGAAAATTATTTGTTTTAAAGATCTTCAGTCAGATTTTTCCCTATGAAACTTGTCTTTTTTTTCTTTACTTACCTGTAGAAGGAGGTAAAACTGGTTAAAAGGTTAAAACCATTAATGGTTAAAACCATGCTTAAATAGTTAAAAGTGGTTTAATGGTTAAAACTGATATTCCTAAATCATACTAGAACAACCTGAGCACTAAATCCAGATATAATGATAGTGATATCTCTGAAATTCTGTTCAGACATTGAGAAATAACCCACAGTCCAGGTGCCTGACACTTCACATCCTGAGAACAGATCTGCTGCTGAGCAAACCTGTGTGAAATGCACACAGTTCAGATAACTTCATTTTGTGCTGCCATTTTTACACAACAGCTAAAGCCACCCTTGTGAATTTACACAAACAGCTGTTTTTATTAGTGGCCATTTAGCATTTTTTAGTCATGGGTAGTGAGGAAGAGTTATTTTATTTCCCTTTGAAGGTTCCCAGCAATATGTCATAGTCATGGGCTGTTCAAAGTTGTTGGGAGTCCCTACAGTAAGCTGTGTAAGCATCACATTAGGGCTGCTCTTTTTCATCTATATGGAGTTATGTTAGTCTTGTGATGTCATTCACTGCTGAAAATGGTGACATGGCACAGTGTCAGAGTTTTCATTCAGTGGTGGTGCTGGTAGGGTTGTTGGTGGGCATCTTTCCTCTTTCTTTATTAATCAAAACATTTAATGGCTGTGGAATGCTAACATTGGCATAAAAATGACCAAAAGCAGTTTGCCAAATGGGAAGCTGGATGGGAAATTAATGTGTGTTGGCTTGATGAAACTGTGAGAAGTTGTCTGGACAGACCATCTGAGCTCACGGGCTCATGGGAAATGAGTTTTGCAAAATATGGATTGTAAAGGACTCCATTGTACCGAGAGATAGAGCATCCACCAAATTCTTCAAGCAGGGCCTGCTGAGCTTCAGCAGGGCTGGTTTGCTTTACCTTAGCCTTGACTTTCTTAGACCTTATCTGGTTCTTGTAGGAGCCACAATCCAGACAAATCAACTGCAGATTACTTGGCAGTGAATGTAATCTGATAACCATTGGTTTAAATCCCTTTCTTATAAAACAGTAAAATGTTGCACTGACATGAAACATCAATGACCAACCTTCAGTATGGGGAGAAAGGAAAGGAAGAAAAAAATCATAGTTTTCTTATCATTTCCCTTACATCTGCCATGCTAAAGAGTATCTGGGAATATCTGGACATCCTTTCCATTTTGTTGTGACGCATATGGCAAAAGTCAAAATGTGTGAGTAATGGTGATTGTTCTACAGAGAACTTGTTTGTTAACTGGGCCAAGTTTTAAGAAGATGCTAGGCAATATGAAATGTGTTTTCATTTTTTTCTGGTTCAAACTGTTAAGTGTAATGGAAAAAAAATGAGAGAGCAGGCAAACGCTCACCTACTTGAACTGCTAAATGGAGAACTGACACACATGACCCTGGTAAAGCTTCACACACGAGAAAATTCTGGAATAATAATACTGCTCCTAAGAGGAGTAGCATCCTCCATTATTCAGCCATCCTACATTATACACAAATGATTTATGCACCCTTTGGGTAATATTTATATCTGAGAGCTGCTCAAGGTGTTCCTGTCCTGCTTTGTTGAAAAGAATGTGTGGGGGCATCTTGGACCTCCACAGCCCATTTTTATAATCTAAATATCACAGGAGTCATGAATTTTACACCTGAAATTGTGTGACAGGATCATGAAAGCTGAGTGTCTGGAACAACTGAAGGAAATTATTCCAGTTACATCAAATCTTCCTGCCTCAACAAATTCACATACCTAGTTATACACACACAAACACACATATATTTATATGCTTTAGGCATTGAAGCTGAATGCCAAGTAATTGTTATGGTGGAGATAGAGCCACTATGATTGTAACTAACTTTGCTTTTTGACAATTGATTTTTTTCAGAATTGTTGGTATGCATGAATAATGCTTTGCTGTTTGGTTCTATATTATGCCCATTTAGATGATGAACCTATTTTGAATATTTTTCGTTTCAGAGGGAATGCTTAAGTTGTGTCACCAGGTAAATGAAACAATTGTCCAGTTTTCTTCAGACTTTCTATACTCAGTAAAGAGAGTCAAAACCTTCTCTCTCTCAAAACTCTCCTGCAGAGGATGTTGTGATGGTTTGGAGTTTTTTCCCACTCTTGATCAGGATTTTATGGAGATATTTAATGTGGTAAGCTGAAAAGGTAGGTAATAGTGGTGAGAATATTACCCCCTTATTTTTCATCTTCTCCACTGAAGGATTCTTCTGAAAGGTCAAACAACCTTTTGAATGTTTGGATTCTTTTCATATTGTATGTTGTTACACAAACACACACACATACACTCACTCACACCCATACACACAGGTACTTAAGTTTGTTCATAATTAATGTCTTCAAATATTTAAATATTTGAACTCTCTTATGAATCCAGTATCAATTTCTACAGAT
Source organism: Peucedramus taeniatus (assembly GCA_013400575.1). Taxonomy (NCBI): domain Eukaryota; kingdom Metazoa; phylum Chordata; class Aves; order Passeriformes; family Fringillidae; genus Peucedramus; species Peucedramus taeniatus. The sequence goes on from WBNO01029106.1 coordinate 18,308, forward strand.
TATTTCTCTGCTATCCCACTCCTTACTTTGTTACAAAGCTGTTCAGGACTGTAACACTTTGCCAAGACACTGTGACAGACTATAACATTGAGAGGGAAAATCCCAACTCCTAAGAAAACATATTAAGATTGACAAAAACGAAAACCAGAGATCTTAAAACCAAAATAAAACACACAAAAAATCCCAAAGCTGAATGGGATAGGAGGACAAAGGCAGGATGTGATTAGGATGTGATTGCTATAGCTTTTTTTCTATGCAAATTTCAGTGATCAATGGTACTATTCAAAAGATGTCATTGGGGGATTTTTTTTATTTTTCCACAAGAAGAGATTGATAAATAAGTTGTAGGTATGTTCTCAGAATGAAATGTCATTGACATTTTTTAATTACTAAAAACTGATACCATTATGCAATAACATGTTTCCATATTGTATAGAGAGTATTTTCCTTTTTAAGCTTCTCCCTTTAAAGACTTGGCAAGTAAGGTCACATGCCTCTTAATGGAAATAGAAATGAAAAGCACTACCTCATTGATTTCTTCTCCTCATCCAAAAATGAGATTGGTTTTTTTTTTAAACTCCCTGCCTCATCATGATGATTTCAGATAAGCACCTCCATAATAACAGACTAGTATGGAGAGGTATAATGCTTCATTTCAACTATATTCTACAGTAAGTTTATCATAGATTCAATTCACTGCCATGAGACTGGCTACAGTTGCTAAGAGGAACTCTCATTGAAAGAATTCATCAGTGCATGGAAGACAGTGAACCAAATTCATCCCTGCTATAAATCATCCAACATTATTGGAACTGTCTTAGGAAAAAAAAAATGTCCCACTCCATTTATCCCTTACCCTACAGAAGGATGCCTTTCATAAAAGTTATTTTCCTCTTTGTTGCTCTGCTACTTATATTTCAGTCGCTGAGGAGGTAAAATGAATAGTAAAGATGAAGTTAAATATTTGACACCTACTTCATTTATGGAGAAGATCTTATGCAAAGGAATACAGCCCTGAGCATTTTGCTCTAATTGACTCATGAGACAAAGTCTAAGCTTTCCCTCAGAGACTGTAAGATAAGGGAATGAAAGCAAAACTTTACAAAAATATTAGTTTAGGAAAGTGCTCCCACCCATTTAATAGAAACCATGTTTATGCATCAGTTCTGTTACTCATGTGGCTGAAGTGCTCACAAATAACTGTTCCTCAAAATGTCACTGTCAATGGGGGAAAATTACTGTTCCTGTACCAGTAATATGTTAACAGGTTTGATGAACACTGCAAGCTGAGATAGTCATCTAATCATCCCACTGAAAAGTATTTTTGCCAAAAAGATGCAGTTCTTGAATTATGTTTCATCATCTTGGAAATGAAAAGTTATAAGAGAGTTTTTCATTCCTTGCACAAACAAGATTAGCCAGAAGCTAAACTCAGGGAGAAATATTTGGTAGTGAGTAGAAGTAAGGCAGTTGGTTACTATTTACCTTGTTCTTAATAACAGCACTGAAAAATAAAATGGACAGAGAGGAAAAGACTGTTCTGTAGTGTAAGACAAAGTGCTAATAATCAAATTAGTCCTTCAGTAGACTTAATATAGGTCTGTGTCACATTCTGAAGTACTTATAAATTGTCTGCATCTCTAAATTGAGCCTGCTTTTATTGATTATAAATACTTTGCATAAGAAAGGTCTAAAAATTTAGATCTGGGGTTGTGTTACTCTGTTCCCTAAACTAATGGCAGTTAAGAACACTTTATTCACTTTGAAATTCTACTTTTACCTATTATTCCCCTTTGATACACAACTTTATACTTACAGAAATCTGTCAGTCATGAAGCACTTAAAAACTGTCAGAATAAGAGCAAAAGGACAATGAGCTTTTTAAAAGTACACTTGTATACTATGTAAGGCAAAAGTTTAATTAGCATTTTGCAGTTTGGATTAGTGATGCATTGACAGCACACTGATTGGACACCGAGGAAGAGTTCTCATTTTTGCTTCAGCATCCAGCCAGCCTCACTCCTGCTTTTGCACAGCATAAAGCACAAATCCATTCATTCAGGAATATTTCAATCTGACATTTTCTCTTCTAATGGAATGAACATACTTTATTCTTTAAGAAATACATCACTGAAAATTAACTGCCTAAATCAGCAATTAGATTTCCAATGGCTGAAAATAATCTTTAATATCCACGAGATTTCCTCTTTTCCCCCCTTCCCTCTGACATGGTGTGCACTTTATCCTGTAGAGGGTGCAGTACACAAGAGTTTAGGCAAGTGTTCAAGGGAAAAGTGGACATTAGCTCTGAGAAACCTGTGTGGGATGTTATGCAATCAAATGTGATTGATGCAGCAGGGACCTCCCTCGTGTTCAGCCCTGCTACTGAACACTCTTGCTCTTTCTGTGAGCCTGAGTTCAGTTAGAGCTGCTGGAAAACCACCTAGAAAATCTGTTACACAGAAGGAGAAGGTGGAGGACCCAGGATGACATAAGGCAAAGCCTTCGTCAATAAACTCACCTTAGCCCCATCAATATGAAATGGTTCCTTTTGGCTGTTTTGTGTAAAAAATGTATTCAAATGCTTTGCTGAAACACAGCCTATATTGCTTGCTTCTTTTGAAGGCAGGATCTACTGAAGACATAAAAATCTGGCATTGGAGATTCAGATTTCATAAGATGTCATGTTTCTCTATATTTTTTTCTCTACCCCAAATTAAGAAAAGAAAAAAACACAATAAAAGATCTACAATGACATATAAGTTCAACTCATCAGAGAAAGACTCTACCACATATGAACCTTGTCCTGCAAGCATAAGGGAATGGAGGTAATTATTGCATCTTTAGAAGGTCTGAATAATTTTATCACCTAGATGGAAAGCAAAAGAAATATAGGAAAGTTGGCCAAAGTGAACTGAGGGGAAAAATTCTTTTGAATGACAATGCCATCTAAATGACAATGCATATTTAGCTGCAGGAGTAGTTTCATCCAAGCTTCTCTCAAGAGAATTGGAAATCTCATGGTGATTAAAATAGACCTTAGATTAGACAACATTTGTGATTTGTTTTTCAATGACAAGAGAAAATGTAAACAGTCCTAACACAAATATTTTAACTGGTAGTAGTCCAGAGTGACAGAAGCGATTAAAAAATAATTCTAATACCATAATGTTTGCTGGAGTACTTAGTGATGTTTGAGTGCTGCATAAGAGTCATCATACTGCCTGAGCTCATCCAAAGTGTTGTTGGATGAGTGGGGTGGAATATATTGAAATGTTGATCATGTCACACATTAGTGAGCTCCGTATTGACAAGCAGCTTCCATACTCAAGGTGTTGACTTTGATTTCTTGTTAAGCCCTCCCAGTGATTTGTGAGTAATCTATATCTAATTTAAAGTATTCAATAGAATCTCCCACATCTCTATTTTGAAGGCCATCTTCTTGGATAGAAATGCTTCTGAACTTTATTACCCCCTGATTACAGTTAAGCATGTTGTGCACAAGCCTTGAGAGAGCTTGTCTAACGACTCATAATTAGTTTGATAGCCAGTCCTATTAGAAAATCCACAACATTTTCTTCCCCTCCTATTAGTTTTATGGTCTGTGACTGCTTCATGGGAATTACAACATGAGAAATTGCAAAACAAGCATTAAGATGAAAATGAATAACGTTATTTACTTGTGATTGCAACTGTAATTGTTTAAGTATTGGCAACATGCAGTCTTCAAAAGCCTGACTCTCAGCTGGCTGTTTGATGTCCTGATTGCCTCACCTTGGGACTGTGGTACCAATTTTAGCATTTCTATTTCCCTCATTATTGAATGCAGCTTTGATTAATGTGAATTGCATTGGCCAGGATGCAGGAACACTCAGCTCTTCTTAGAAAAGCTGTAAATTTACCTCTAAAATCCTACAAAAGCTTTTTTTTGTAAGAAAAAAAAAAAAGTAAAAAGTCTTTTGAAACAAACTTTTTTCACAAGGCTAAAGTTTATATAAACCATCATCAAATTAAAATTAGAGGAGCAAGAGCAATAAAAATAAAATCTTGAGATGTGTAAAAATATTATAAAAATAGTCTTTTTCCCACAATTTTTAGCAAGATGAGGAAAATATGAGAAAAACAGCAAGTATCCTCCCCCTCCTTTTTGTTTGGAATAAAGATTTGAATGACAGAAATTAGGGAAAACCATGGAGATTAAGGAACTGTGGCCCCTAAAGCTGAAAGGCGTGGCCAGTGATCATTATGTGAATGTCTGGGAGGGGCTGGATTCAGAACACAGCCCTGAATTTACATTCAGAAGGTGAATCTGTTTCTTCAGCAATATGCGTGCTGACTAGAGATGGATGAGAGCAGGGGCTGGGATCCCTTAATCTCTCACTTCTGCCTGCTGAGAGCTACCAGATCAGAGTCTGTCTTCCCCCAGCAAAGAGCAATTGTTTTATACCAAGTGAAACATTCTCAGAGCAGCCCTGGCAGCACTCACCTGCTGGTTGCCCTCACTCCTGCAAAAAGCCTGAAGTCAATCCCCCTAACTGGAAAGGGAAAAGGGAAATGAAAGCCGTCCCTCGAAGCTCTAAGCTTGAATGTCTTTTTTTCTTTTTCCTTTTTGTTTTGTTTCAGTTTTACCATGTGGTCTGGAAGGGGATTGATTTGCAAGCAAACCTTCGAGGCTTGCTGAGGCTTAGATGTGAAAACAGCGCCATGAGTCACCTAAGAAAATATTAAGTAACGAAAATATTGAATAATTAAACGACTTAATAGAGATTTCTCCAACATTAATGTAGTGGTGTGTGTTTTGTTTGATTTTGCCTGACTCTTTCGCTGTTATATTTTGAGAGGGCTGTAAAGTTATACAAGTGGAGATAGTGGTTTGCCCCATGGTACCCCTATCCCTTCCCCTTATAATGGTTTAGCCCAAGTGGTTTTTGTCCAGGNATCCCTGTTGTAACTACCCATGGCTGCTGTACCCACCTCCCTGAGTCAGAGGTTTGATCAGCTCTTGATGAGCCTTGCGTGTGTCCGCTTCGTCTTGTCCTTTCAAGGAAATTAAAGCTCTTTGGAATACCTTGACGGAGTGCCCGGCTCCTGGCTTTCTTTATCTCGGGCCTCTGGTTTCTTTTCTCTGCAGCTGAGCCCACGCAGCTGCCCTGACCCCACCGCAGCCTCAGGGGAGGTTTTGGGGCGGCCTCGTGTGGCTCCCACCGCCACCAAGGGGCAGCCAGCCGGATTCCTGCCTCGGGGCGGCCGGGAGAGGCCGCACATTAAGCTGTGAATGGATTACAGTTTGAGCACGTTTTGTTGTGTAGAGTTAGGCAGCTCTACACAACAAAAGACTGAACTCCTTGCAAATCTTACACAGAGTGTCTGAGCAAAATTTGATATACTAGATCCTTATGATAAACTGATGAGCAGGGGGATACAGATGGTAGATTTCTTCTCACTCACAAAACCAAGAGAGAAAAAATTATCACAAAACTTTTGTGCTATTTTGTTTCTGAGCAGTATACATAACATTTTATCCATTTAAAGATATCTTAAATTGTCGTATAGATTGGTGGTTTTAATGTTGCTAGAATGTTGAGTAAAGTAAAGCAAAATATTTGTTAAAAGGGTAATAGATTCCTTTGAGAAAAAAACCAAAACAAAACCAAAACCAACAAGAAATCAAAACCACAACCAAGGAGTCAATATATCTTAGGAGTGTGTTCAGTATTTCTGTGTATTAGCCACAGTAAGAGAATTCACAGGAAGTCACAGAGGAAGCTTTGAAGCCTTGTGTTCCAAGTGACATTCCCTCAGGGGACTGCCAGTTCCTGCTGGAGAAGTGAGGATATACGTGAAGCTCACAATAGCCTTAGTGTCTGTCTTAAATTAGATGTATAAAATATTCTTCATAATGTATTTTGCAAACAGTTGCCAAAAGTAAGCAAAGGTTTTTTGTTTTGCTGAATAAAATTACATTATTTATGTTTTTTTTTTATTTTCCCATATTCTTTCATGATTAATTATTTTTGAGGAAAATACCCATGATGCCTTAGAGAAGGTAACACTTATTTCTGTGAGGAGAGGAAGCAGAAAGCTCCCAGACTCCACAAAGGGTATATTAATTGTTGTAGTTAAACCTGTTCAATGCAAATTGTAATGGGTTGACCCTGATCCACCAAAGTCTCCATCACTCCCCTCCACAGCTGGACAGGGGAGAGAAATTATAAAAAAATATTCATGGGTTGAGATAAGGACAGCAAGAGATCATTCACCAAATATTGTCATGGGCAAACCAGACTCAAATTAGAGATATTAATTGAATTTATTGCTAGCAAAATCAGAGCAGGATAAAAATAAGACTATAAAACCATTTTCCCCTCCCACTCCCCTCCCATTCCTTCCCTGCTCTTCCTCCTGCCCTCCAGCAACACCAGGAGATGGGAATGGGGGTTCCAGCCCCATTGCAGTTTAGAGTTGGTAAACCAAATACACAAATTAAAAGGAACAAGGGGAAAACAATTATTGCAGCAATTTCCTATATTAATGTATTCTTATTTTTCTTCTAGTGTTTCTTCCACTTACTGATCTAGTGGATAAACAGGAATCTACAGGGTTAAAAAAATAGAATAAGGTAAATAAAAGGAAAAATAATATGTTTCTGTACTTTGGACAAGCAGTGGTTTTAATATTCCTAGGCTAAGGGAGTTGCATGGTTTTAAAGCCAGAAATTCTCAGGAGTTTATCTCTCAGAGAAAAAAACGTAAAGGGTTTTCACAAGTCAAAGACTGAACATTCAGAACACAAAAGGAGGACCACCAACTTACAGGAGACCTGTCCTTCCCTCCCAGTGCCCGCTGCTTCTGAGGCACAAACTCCCTCTGACTTTCTTGTCTCAGGAGATTCCTTCTGGGAAAGTGCTGGTCTCCTCTGACAACCAGAGCCAGGTCATTCAACTTCAGGTAAGTCAAGGAGGCAGTGCTTGCTGTCCAGCTGGACCAGGTCCCCAGCACCAGGCAGCTCCAGGGAGGGTAACTGCCAGGAACATGAGGACACCGTGCTGTGCAGTGACCTTATTGTCACAAAACTTGAGAGCAGAAGATACCAGGAGAAATAAGGTTTTGTGAAAGGTTATATATCCTCTTCTGGGTGTAGATGTGTCTGCTAAAAATTGTCTGCCTATAGTAGCTCGTGAATTTTCAGCAAGTGCAAGCATTCTGCACAGCTCTGACATTTATACTACAGCTTCATAAGAGAATTTAAAGCCAGACCAATTAGGCCATGTCTGGATTTGCCAATGTCTTAACCTAACCCCATTGTTCTGCCTGAAGGAAGTGTTAAGACTTTTTATTTTCTTAGAAGCAGTATAGAGTTGGGTAGCTTAGAAACAGAAAAGGAGAATTTCTCCATTTCTCCAAGATTTCTAGGTGCCCCATATCCCTACTGCAACCGAGCTTCCAGGTTGATGGAATTTCTCCTCTGCTGAGGTACAGAAGTCCTAGACATAAGAGCCCTGCCTTCTGTATTAAGCATCCATCCATCCATCCATCCATCCATCCATCCATCCATCCATCCATCCAATTATCTGAAATTTCAAGGATAGAAGTACAGCAGTCCAAACTTTGACCATATTGCAGGAGGTTAGAATATTACAAAGATTTTCCTTAATATGTATCTGGTGTAAAAGATGAAGGAGGTGGTGGTAATGGATTTTCTTGTCTCTAGGAATTGTATTAGGAAAGAGCAAGATTGCTGGTACCTCCCTTGGGATTGTCCCAGTTTTGTAGCATGCTTATGGCATTGTGATGAACATGTGTTCTATGGATCATCTGGAGAATTATGAGAGACAGAGTGGCTGAGATGTTTAGGAACTGGAGAATTCCAAATGTTAACATGAATTTAATATGTAGAAATTTAACCATTTCACTAATTCTCCATCATTTTCCTCCTTTTTCTCTCTGTCTGTCTCCAAACATTTTCTTATAAAAATGAAAGTGTAGGTTTAGATACTTTCCATGGTTTTGCTCGGATTTTACTGACAGACAAGTGTGGGCTGTGCATTGGTCTGGCTCAGTGCCAGAGCAATAGTGATTTCCAATGCCAAACTGCAGCACAAGCCTGTTTTGAATGACAGACTAAAGTGTGTGCAGGGATGTGAAAACAGGTGGTCTGAGATGTCTGGTATCAACAGAGCATCTGGTCACTGGAGTGTGACTGCGCCGTACTTTGTACTCCTAATCTAGAGTGCTACCAGCAGTCAGTGAAGAAACTGGCATCTTTTCCAAACCTATCATTTTGTAACCTGTCCTGAGAACCCAAATACATACTGGTGTTTGTTTCATAGCTAAAAATACTCCAGCCAGTCTGTAATTTCTTTACATAGACTGTATTCTATAAATGGCTAGAAATCAGATTATCTTCCAGTATGCCAGAATATTTATACAATCGGGTTTTGCATTCTTTTGTAAAGACACACAGCTGTTACAAAACATTTCAATAATTTTTAATCTCTTTGTTCACTTCTAAGTAGATAAACATGCTTTTATCTCTGCCTAATGTTGCCATCTCTATTAGTATTAAGCATATTAAATCCATAAAATTATTAAAATATCCTTTGAGGGTGAATATCCTTTCTCTCTTTGCAGTCAAATGCTTATTAATAACAATTTATCAGTAGTTTTCGGAGGATAAAGAAGTAAAGGCTCGAAAACACAAGAGTTTATCACACACTGAAAGATGATAAATAGGCCATGGTTTAAGCTAGCAATGTTTTTCAGTCAGGTTTTCATTAATAATATTTTCCTTCAGAGTGTGACTCTTCTGCCAACATCTGTATAAGAGAGATTTTGGGCTTACTATAAGGATGAGACTGACTAATGAGGAAGTCCCTCATGTTCTCTACATATAAGATTCCAGAGTATCTCTACCCACATTACAGACCTAAAAAGATTAAAAGCCACCTCAAAAAAAACAGGTCTCAAATAATTGATGAGACAAATTCTATTTTACATTCTTACATGTCTTCTGTTATTCTGAGGACAAAGTTAGTTTTGTTATCTCTAATCACAGCTAGCACAAGAATACAGCACCTGTGAGGACTGTCCAGAAAGGAATAATGGTGCCAGCACCATTCATTTGCCCTTGTATACAAATTATAGTAATATCAGGATGATAACTGATGAATATGTATCTTGTAAAAAAACCCCAAAAAACCAATAGATGCACCATTATCAGGAATTCCTTTCTGTTCCTGGAAAGGAAAATTATTCTGTAAAATATAGCCACTGATTGTATAACCTCTGATTGCAGAGATCATTGCTTTTCATTGTGCAAAGCTGAAGGTCTTTCCCTTAAATTTCAGAAATTGTTAAAGGAGATCCTGTGCAGCTGTTTGCACTAGCCATATAACCTGTCCAACCAGTGGACTGAATTCTACTGTCCACCACACATTGTAATTCCCAAGGCACTGGTCCAAGGTGTTTAATAAAGAAACCATAAATAAAACCCCCAAAAAAACCCCAAACACAAAAAAACCCCACAACCCCCAAAACAGCCAACCAAAAAAACCAAACCAAAACAAAACCAATCAACCAACAAAACAACCAAATAATTTTTGGTATCTGTTTAGAGTCTTGTAAGTTTATGTTTGCTAGGTTCTGTAAATACCTAAGAGGAAAGTGGAAAGATGCTGACCTCTCTTCAGTCATGGGCAGGATAGAGATGAGAGCTCAGTTCCAGTCAGCTTTAAATATTACAAAGAAATAAACAACATTTAGTTTCTCTTATAATTTGAGCTCCTGTGAACCCTGAAGCAAAGCAGAATGTGAGAAACAGAGGGTTCCCCAGCAGACAGAAACCACATTTCTGTCTTTCATTCCAAAATGCTCTTTGGCTGGATTTTAAAATACCATGTCTTGTTTTCTGAGATCTCACTAAGGAATACCTGTCAGCATTTAGAATTCAGCCTTTTAAGATGGTACAGCATGTAGGTGTGTGCTCTCCCTCCATCAAATGGCTTTGAAATACCAAAGGTCATTACCTGCTCTAGTACCAGAACTCCTGTAACATGCTGGGGTGTCTCAGGTTCCTCTGTGTGCTCATGTTAGCTTTTTAATGGTGACAGCTTCATGCAGAAATGACTGCTGGAATGAAGTGTTTCAGGCATTGTCCCTTCTCTTTGACTGAGAAAGATGTTCAGGCTTTTTACTTGGAAGTTTCAGCTATTTCTAAAATGAAGGGTGTCTTCTTGTTAATGCAGTGCTATTGACATGGCAATTATAAATCATGCAGGAAGGGCACCATCAAGACAGGGTAGCAACTGTGAAAATAAAGACAAATGTGAGTCAATTTACAAAATATATGTCCATTTCTGAAAATCCACTGAAATCCAGTAACACATTGGATTCAGAAATAACATGTTCTTATAGAACTCTAAAAAAGTAGTTATTTTAGGTCAGTTTAAAGATTTTTTTTTCCCTCTTTGCACTGTTGTAATGACAGCAGGAAGCAAGAAATGTGAGCCAGGGATGGAGAATTGTGTGCAAGGCAGGTCTGGTGTGCTCCTTGCTATTGGTAATTTTCAAGCTGTTAGTAATAACAATAATTTTAAAATAAAAACAATTACTTGCTAAGTTTTCTCCAAAATTTAATCTGAAGTTTATTTTCTTTGCTTTAAGATAAAAACATAGATTACTTACAATACCTAATTAACAAGAAACAGCATTTAGGAGAAGGAATGAGGGAACCTAATTGCAAGCAATTACTATAACAATTAACTGAAACATCAGGATGTTTTGAAAGGCTTGTAAGAGGCCAGTGATGAGTGGCATTTCTCTGGAGTCAGTATTGAGCCTTCAGCTGTTCAACATCTTTATCAAAGCTCTGTGGGCAGCAGGTCAAGGAAGGTGATCCCACCCTTCTACTCTGCTCTTGTGAGACCCCACCTGGAATGCTGCATCCAGCTCTGGGGTCCCCAGCATAAAACATGAACCCATTAGAACATGTCCAGGGGAGCCAAACCATTCCAGGATTCTAGTAAAACAAGACTGATAGATGATATATTTTAAATATCTGAATTGGTCTGGTGGTGTTTTTTGTGTGTGTGGTTTTTTGTTTGTTTGTTTGTTTGTTGTTTTTGTTTGTTTTTTTTTTTTTGGTTGGTTGGTTGGTTGGTTGGGTTTTTTATGTATAAATATATTTCCTTGCCTTTTTAAACAAGGATACCATCTCTAATATACTTCAGTGCTCAAGCCAAGATCTTACATTATTTTAAAATATTCTTCATTATCTTTTTCTGGAGCTGTGCTATGAATTGCATCTTGCATAGAAATGTAACAGCCAGAGTAATAAGTCTGGAACCAGAATTCATTTTACCTTCTAAATTAGACTTTTATAATAAATGGTAAATTGAAATGCCATTACAAAAAGGTTACCATCTTTTATTACATGAAGTTAAGAACTTAAATTTTACTAATGGTGCAATTTTCTCTGTAATTCATCTTTTACTTAATAGCATATAATTGTTTAAATAACATTTTAGTCCCTGTAAAAAGAAGGTACTGTTAGCAAGGAAAGTCTGACTATTAGGCAGCTTAGGAAAAGCTCAGAGTCCCTTTTTCAGTTATTCAGATATATTACTTTCTATTTCACTAAGCCACAAGAGGATATCATTTCCTACATCAACAACTGAATTTTATTCTGGCTGATGACCTCAATCTTTCCCCCCCTCCTTTTTTTTTCAGCAAAACACTTGGGGTGGGGGCTTGTTTGAAATTCATTTTCAGTGTGGTGTGTGGGGCTTTTTAAACTAATCTTAATAAGGTGCTATGAATGCAATTTGGTGGAATAGATTTGTAAGTGAAAGAAAAATGTGCTCAGAATTGCAATTAAGCCTGATAATGCCTATAGACAAGAATGGGAAATTTTAAGCTTAAAACTTCCAAACCCTCAGGTCTACTCTGTCCTCAAGGGATACAATCTCTCAGCATGCATAAACTTTTAAAGTCTAGATGCTTTTAAAAATGCCAGTAGGAAGATCTTACTTAAATGCTAATCCACTTTAGATCCACAAAATATATTTGGGCAGCTGCCTTTCTCTAAGTGTGCACGATTAAAGACATACCTTGCAGTCTAAAACTGTCTGGGGACTCGTAACCTTCATGCTGCATTTTTAATTCTGAAGCATGGCTAGCCTGCCCCAACACAATAAAATTCCCCACAAACCCAATCCTTTCCCTTTCAATGTGATGATGGTTATGCTGCCCATGTGCTGTACAGAGGTTCAGTGGTTAGGAGGTGGGGAGAAAGGAGAGCAAGTCCTGCTTAGTTTAATTGTTTATCTCTTCCCTGTGAGTGAACTCACATCTGGCACTGAGCAGGGGCTGTGTCCTGAGCTGAGGTGCTCCCAACACCCATCAGGAAAAATCCCTGTTCCTCTTGGTGCCAGCGTGGGGACCTCTGCATGGGAGAGGCTGCAAATATCACAGGGACTCAAAGAAACCAGCAGGACTCTCTCCTGCAAGCAGAAAAGCTGCACCTCTCTGCTCTGTGTGCTGTTATGTATCATATCCAAAGACTTAATGCAAATGTATAAGCTGTCCCTGGAGCTGGAAAAAAATCTATAATATTTCTATTGCTGTAATATCTGTGTGCCAAGTGCAGACATTTGTTTGATTTGGCCTTGGGCATTTTTATCTGGCATGCTCTCCATTTCATTTCTCCCACACTGTATCAATCTCAAAGCTCCTTTGGTTAGGAAAAAAAAAAAGAGAGAGAAAAGGAAAAAGAAAAAGAAAACCCCCAACAATTCCCTCTGTATTGCTTTTTAGTTGAGATGCAAATTTTTAAAAAACCCTTCCCTACTGAAATATTAGTACCAGTATTATGGCAACCCTGCTGAAAAGCTGGAGGAGAGGTTTGGCCTGTTGTGATTGCCTGTGAAATACCCCGTCCTCTCCCCTCCCCTCCCAAGCTTGCTGTCATTCACCTCTTAAATAGTGGGTGTTCCAGCTGACACATGCTTTACTGAGCAGTGCAGCTCGGTGGCATCACAAACCTGCCACGTCATGTCAGCTGAAATTGCTGTGTTAGAATGTAAATTAACCCCAGAAATTACAGGTACACATTTGATGACTGTATGTATGTTTCTTCACATCTAGGGTAGGAGTCCAGGATGAGATTGTGTTGGACAGCAGAGGTGAGGCTAACTAGCATCTCAATTTAACACTATGCTAACTTGTATTTGTACATTTTAAATGGAAAGCAAAAAGCTTATTAGGCTTTTGAGTAACAACTGCATGTTCTATGAGAAAAAAGGCAACAGTTTGTTTTTAGGCTAAATTACTAATATGTTTTTCCAGGCAATGTTTCAGTCAAGATCTTACCACAAGTAGCCACAAAATGATGCAAAAATGTCCTAACCAGGAGTGGAGACTAGAGAAGTTCTCATGGTACAAGGAAAGAGAATTATTGCAGGTTGTCACTGTATCAGCAGTCAAAAGATTTACAGCAAGGTTATAAAATAGTTTTAAATATTGACCCAAATTAATTCAGTCCAAAGAGTCACCCCTGTTATTCACTGAGCGTTGGTTTGGCCACAGGACAGACTTGGCACAAACACAAGATTCTCCAGAGATTCCTGTCCATTAAAGTGGCAGAAACCCTGAAATTAACACTTACATTACAGTGAAGGAAAAAGTGGGTTTATTTGTCTTGGTTTAATATTTTTCTCTCTTAGTAAATTCTTCCTCATGTTAGGTAAATCTAAAACATCATTGCAGGATCATTTTCCTCTACTTTATGTATTTTTTTCATATTACCAGCTTTATAGTTTATGGCAAGCATCTCAGAGTCATTAATTTCAAGTGGCTGAATAAACATTGCTTTCTTGACAGGCACTTATTTAAATGCATTATTTTTGGCATAAGATCTAAAGTTATGTTTGCAAGGGATGGCAACATTTTTTGGCTCTTTTTTCCCCCCTCATCTCATCACAATCTGGCATAATTCTTCCAGTCTCTCGTTTTACCTTACCATAGATTAATAGTGAAACTTCAAAGGATCAAAATTACCCACGCCTGGAAATATGAGGCAATAATTTGCTTAGAGCTCTTTGTAGCTATTCTCTGATTTTAGCTGTGTCCCCTCATATACAGTCTCCACAGAGTAGACTGAGCCAGTAAGAGAACATTTTTAAGCTCCTCATGTCACCAACCTAAATAGTGAAGAATGGTAATTTCGGTGACAGAGACCTGCACATTTCAATTTTCAGTAATAGATGTTAAATGAGCAGTAGAAAACTGTTTGAATGAGTCTGTAGTTATCTCATGCAGCTGTTCATTGCTCCTTAGTTTAAGTTTCTGATTATGCTCCTTTGTAGAGATATTTCTGCAGATCTGCTGGCTCTTTTTCCCTGCTGTTGTCTGGGATCTAATTACAAATCTCCCCAATATAGTTAGCTTGTGATGAGGATTTGAAGAAAATATTTTCTGTGGGAACAGTGTATTTGAAGAGGGAAAAAAAAATATTATAAAGCATTGTTTTCATTGTATTGTTTGTGTCAGTTCTGAAAGACATAAGAAAGTGGTCTGAAAAAAGGAGTAAAAGGAAGAAAATACCCCCTCCCACATATTTTCCCTTGTAGTTGCCAGATCCCTGTTAGCACTTGCTGACAGATGTACTTATGGACTGTCTGCTGTCCTCTGGCAGTACCTGTGAGCAGACATTGATCACAGGCAGGGGTTCATATGATACTTTATATATCAATTGAATCCATTATTTTAAATACTTAAATTAAAAGATACTGATTGTGATAATAAATGTATGATTTCTATTTAAAGTCTTGATTAATTACATATAAAGACATGGAATTATGGGGAAGACAGTATCTGGATCTGCAGTTAATGCTTCCATTTTGATATCCTTAAAAAAATTATTCCACCCATGGTCATGAATCATCATCATTAGGCTGCTTTATAAGCAATTAGAAAGGTCAAGCTGACAAACTGTACTTGATATGAGACAGTTCAAAGATTAAAAAACATTGGGAGGTGTATTGAGATGGATTTTTCTAGTGGAATGAATGGGTGCTGGAACAGTGTACCACACCTCATGGGGCATGCAAGGTTAGACAACTTTACACTCCTGTGATGACACTCCTGTCTTAGGCCCCTTGATTTAAAGCCTGAAGGTCAGTCAGATGAATTCAGGGCATATTTTAGTCAGCAGCCCTAGTCAGGAGACAAAGGCATTGAACTTCACTTGTCACCTTCTTGGCTTTATTACTTCAGGATCTTCCACTTCAGTGGGAGAGCCCAGTTGTCCTGCTGTTGTACCCTGAATGTTATGTAGTGATTTGTACCACAACAAAGTGAGTAAACTGCCTGCTTAATTCAAATCTTCAGAGATATTCCCTGATTTTGGATATATCTTTTTTTTTTTTTTTTTTTTTACTGAGCAGAGCTCAGCATGAAACATGTAAGAAGGAAAGGAACAAATGAGTACAGGTGAGTTGTCAGAAGTGGGTGATCTGTCTGTTTCCAGCCTGAGTGTCCAGCAGCCCTTGTCTTCTCTCACATTCTCTTACACCCAAACACAACGTGGGGCTGCAAAGGAAGCTCTGCAAAAGAAGAGTAGGCACTGCCTCCATGAAGGTGCCAGGACAAGGACATGAAGACTGTGTCTTACAGGGCAACTTCAACGACATGCCCAGATGACAAAATATCTGTCAGTCCCACCACTGTCCCTTCCAGGAGGTTTGACTGCCAGAGGAGGATTGCAATGACACTGATGAGATCCTCAAATTGTGCTTTATCTGTGCTGGTTGAACATGCACATAGATTATTTTTAAGTTGTAAAAGAGACCAGAAACAGAGAAATTCCAGCAGTGGGTGTTTTGGGACCATGATTTCTTGTCACATCTGAGAAACTTTAAGTGCTAGTAACTGATCTGTTTTATGTGTACGAGCACAAAGCTTCTTGTTTTTATTGTAGCAGAGTGCTTTCAATTTAGAAAAAAATCAATCAACAGAAACAGTAAATGGCACCAAGCTCCACATTTCTCTTTGGGAGCAGCATTATAACATTTAGTCTTGCTCAACAAGAAGTTTTATATTGCTTTTGTTTATATACAGGATAATGTAATGGGGATACAGTGCTTCCGTTTAGAAAGGTTATTGACATTCTTGGTGCTGTGTTGGCATTTATTCTTTGGATTTTATTGCTTCTGATCTGTGGTATTTATGTCTCTGAGGTGAGGACTTTCATCTGTGATACATGCTCATAATTTACAGGCTGCATGGTGCTCTGATGTTGTCTGCAGAAACAGGAAATTAAACAATTAAACAGGAGGCAGATGTGAAGAGTAAAACAAGGTACTCCCCTCAGTGCATTTATTTTTCAATATTGTCCATTGGTCAGAGGAGGCTGAAAGCCACTGCTGGCTGAAAACCTAATGACTTTGTGGGAACCAAGACAGTTTTCCATAGATGAATATGAGAAAATGGCAAAGAACTCCAGACAAGGAATAAACCAGGCAGAATATGAATCCAGAATTTAATGGAAGTCTGAGCTTCCATGTTTTTTACTGTATCCAGCTCTCCTGAATCTGTGTGACGTGGCTGAAGCCTTTTGTCACAGACATTCAACCCCCTCTCCCCAAGCTGTCTGAAGTGACCATTGTCAAGCTCCCTAGTGATTACTTTAACTGTAATAGCAATGACAGATTCCTTTATTAATTGCAAATTGCACTATCTGAAGATGGTGACAACAGATATGGAGAAAGGAACAGAATATCCTAATTTTTCATAGCATAATCAGCCTGTTTGGAGCCCCAGATAAAAATAAATTACCTCAACCTTACAATACACTTGACATGTATTTATTGCAGTGTTCTCTATCAGCAAGTGCCATACCTACATGAGCAAGCTTCTCTCACATTACCCTAAAACGTGGAGGGGAGTGCTAATGAGAAAGAGCAATCAAAGCAGGGCTGCCCTGGGATCTGGGTTTGGATTCCAGTTGTTGCATGCCACCACCTCTGGACACTGCCTTCCCAAGTGGAACATGCCCACCCAGGCCCAGGGAGGAGTCTGTGTTAAACATCCTGAGGGAAATGCACGACACAAAAGGACTTTGCAGTCCTTCAGTGGTAGAAATTGTCTCAACTGATAATATTATCTGAGAATACCAAATAGTAAGAAAGAAATTTCTCTTGACTTGCAGAAAGAGGGAGAACAATTCCAGTGACTCGAGAGGGAAAGCTGTCACCATTCACTCAGTTTGGAAAAACTGAGGGACATGCCTATAGAGTCACTGTTAGTCTGTTCTCAGAGCCAAAGTTTATAGGACTTTCTAATGGAAGCAGACAATTCCTCCGTTCCTGTTTGCTGCAGCTGTTTTTACCATGTCCTGAATTGTTTGATACAAAGTCTAAATTAGTCTTGAGAAACAGGATTAACCTTTCCAATCACATTTAAGGTGAAATTGCTTAACTACAGCACACAATGTCATGCTACAGATAATCCATGTGCTTGATTAATGCTTTTATAATCAATTGCTGTCTGGAAGTGACTCCTTCCCATCACACTCTTCACAAAAAGAGCAGATGGTATTTAAAAGGTTATGGCAAGAGGGCATTTCAGAGGTCAAATAGAACATCGATCAAGTGGGCAGAAAAATTGCTTTTTTCCTTCCCCTTCTTATCCTCGCAATCCATGAGGGAATGTGGACTATGAATTATAGTTTGATCTATAGTTCAAGCACTAAAATGTTTTCTTGTTTCAAATTTCTGTGTTGTTTTGGGTAATGAACCTGGAAATTGGATTCCCTTTGTGCCAATAAAAAATTGTGCCCAATACATGTATTTCAGCACCATAATTCTTAGACCCACAGAGATTTGCCTGCTACTACCTTGAACACTGTCCTAATACTGGTGCTTAGTAAAGGCTGTACTAATATCCACGATGTCTTAGATCAATTTTTAGCAATAATGGGGGTTCTGTGAGAAAAATATACTCTCCACTTCCATGCTCTTCTACAGGAACCAGTTTAAAAAATGATATTGTAGGACTTCTGCTCACTACTTCCCATGTACATAGTTGGTTGCCATTCTGCATCAGAGTCCAAGGAAAGGTATTCTCACCTGGAGTGAAGGTGAGAGGTGAGGTCCACTTTTCAATGAGGTCTCCAAAACCAGAATTCAGGGGTTTGCCATTGTGGAACACAAAAAATATATTAGTACCCTTCTTCCTCCCCTTCCCATCTCCTGTCATGCTAACCACACAGAGAGAGAGAAATAGAACAGAAGAGTAAGGTTGTTTATGCTTTCTAATAATTTTTGAGTTTTTACTAATGAGAATGTAATTATTTTCCGATTTTTTTGGACACAAATATTGTTGTCTTTGTTACCCAATAAAAGTGTGTTTTTATTAATTGTCACATTTTTCCCGCCACTCATTTTCCTTTTTTTTTTTTTTGTGGTTGTACATATTACTGTGACAAGTGAGCTGTTCATCTGACTAGGTCTCTGAAGTAGATTTTCATTTGGGTGCTGAAGCTGCTACAATCCTGGTCTGTGATCAGTACCGGGAAGGATTGGCTAAGATGTTTTTCAGGATTTTAACTTATATTTAAGAGCCTGAGTTCCTCAAATCTTTCTTATATGCACAGTTCTCACTCGCTTAATGTAAGTAACCTGAATGAGAGCTCTTAATGAGACAGGGGTTTTTATTTATTCAAGAGCAATTAATACCTACCATTTATTGCATAAAAAAAGCTGTTAAACATGAACTTTCAAGAGGTGAAAGAAGCAGAATTTGATGGAAACATACTAATTTTCTTAAAGTGGCATCTGGGTGTCCTCCCATCCAGGAGTGCTGCCACTGGAACTGTCAGTGTATTTTAAATAGTCCTAGTACACACAGTCATCTGTAACATGCTGGCAGACCTTTTAATATCAGTTTTGTAGTTTAATTTCCTTTGATTTATTTCAAGAGTGAATGTGCATTTTTAAAACAGCTGAAGTCTGAGACACTTCAACTAAGTTATGTCTGTCAGCACTGTATATGAAAAAAAAAACGTTACAAAGGTATATATTGTGTGATATTTTCCATGATTTACTGTCCAACAGAGAGGAGAAGAATTTTGCATATGGGTGAGGTATTTCTGTTTCACCATTTAACTTGAGGTTCTTAAAAGGCACCATACAAAAAAAAAGATGTTAATGTGAACAACTGCATTGGTATAAATGAGGAGTTAGGAGAGGTTTATTTCTAGCATTAAGTTAAAACATACAAATTTCTCATGAAAAATGACTCCTGGGGACTGGCTGCACTTCAGGCATTCTTCACAGGGATTCTGAGTAGAAAGACAGTATTGGCCCTTAGCAGAGAGTTTGTGTCAATTGCCTTGTTATGACTGGGACCCAAGCGATCAGAACTGCCATATTAAATGCAAATTGATAAATGAAAGTCTTTACTACAAGTCCAAAGGCAAAAAACAGCTGTGAAAATAATATTAGATATATTGACAGCCCTGTGGTATTTCTCATGGAGTTTAATATATGTATTTTATGACTAATCCTTTAGAAACTTCTAAAGTAAATCTTTTATCTTCTATTGTGTGTCCATATTGATCTGCTGTTGAAGTGTTGCTTGCAGCTGAGAGGTATTATTCATTATGTTTGGAAGCTGTTTGATCAGAGAAGAAAAGAATACAGCATGGTTTCAAGAGAGTGAGCAAATCAAATGAACTTATATGGATGAAAAATAAAGAGTGAGATGTGCTTCAACTTTCTGTTATTTATTTTTCAGAGCTTTTTTCCCCTGAAGAGACCAGTGAACCCTGAGATAAACTGACAATGTCTTAAGTAACCTAATAAAAGGCCAAAGACACCTACCTTTTAACAATAGAGTTGTCTATAAATATAAATGTGCAATTTCAGCTCTATTTCCCCATGTTTAATTTCACACCTTAGTTTTCTAATTAGGAAACCCTGATTTTACAGGAACTTAAATGATGTTGTGAATGAAGTAATATAATCATATGTATGACTGAGATCTGATTTTTAAAAATTTGTTGTAGGTCAATATTGACTATTCCTCTGAATGTTAAATGTGGCACAAGAATTTCATATATAGAGTCAATCATAAAAAGGGAAAGGTATAGAAACCATTAAAATATTTTTCTGTCTTTCCTCTAACTAAACCTATTATACATATACGGGTTCCCCATCACTGTCCCTGCTCTGTCACTTTCCAAGCAATAGCTCCCTCTTACCTTTGATAACCATCCACAATCAATCCAAAACATATCTCTTTTCTTTATGGTGTGACAGTACCCAAAGGTTTTCTTTTCTGGTGTATCCTGTTCCTGATTTTAGACACAGAATCAATCACCAAGGCTGTCGCATGTATCCGCTGAGTGATCGCTCTTCTGCACCCTCAGAGTATTTCCTTGGCCCAATTATATTCCTGCCTGGGTTGTTTGTTCCTTTCTCAGAAATCCATAATACACTACCCATCAGAGAGGGGAGGGAGGAAATGCCCTGGGCTCTTTAGTAGTTGCAGGGATTGTATAGTTTACTCAGTCCATAAATGTAATGTTGAAATGAACCCACAGTGTCTGTGTTTGGGTGACTGTTAAGTGACAAAAGCAGTGCAGTATTCTTGTGCAATCAATATCTTACATGTGAAACCAAAGACAGCACTTTAAATTACAAAGAAAAAAAAAGAGGATGCTACAATAATAACAAAGTGATGTCTACATCTGCTTTTGCTTGTGTATTGCTGCCTTTTCATGGCAAAGCACTTCTTACAGATCCCTTCTGCAGTCACCAGCATGTGCTAAAGAGTGACACTGATAAAGCACGTGCTGTACACTCTCCCCATTTATCAGATATGCTTCCTTGTGCCTACCTGACAGAAGTGTTCTACTGTTCCTTTGTTTCTTTTAAAGCTTTTCTTCAATGTCTTCTCAGTTTTGGGTGTTGCAATTCTAAGCAAGCTTGCTCTTTGTACTTCATCTGAAAAGGTGAGAAGGTAGCTGCTTAATTGCACAGGGAAAAATGTACAGGTGAAAGGAACAGGTAAAAAAGGTTATTAGTAAAATCACTTTTTGGTCCAGGTGGTAAATTTAATAAAAATATCAGTGTGAAACTGCTTGCACAGTGGAACAAAGCTAATAATACCTTAAATTGCTCTACTTGTTGCAAGATGTAATGACAGCAATGTGCTATGACTGTTGCCCTGATTTTTTCAGGTTTTCTCAAGCCTTCTGATGTTTGCATTTTTGTAAAGAACTTTCTCACACACTTTATATAAATAACTTATTGTTTTCATTCTTTTATGGGGGATGAGCAACCTGATGGACTGTTGGGTTGCCCAGTGACATTGAGGAGGTGGCACTGTAAGCCTCCAATGTCACTTGCCTTTCAGGAAGATATAAAAATGGAGTCAGATTTTTTAATAAACAGTTTTTCTTCTGCTTTGAAAAGAACTGCTCCGTGTCATTTGTGCTGTGTCCTACAGTGACACTATGACTATAATTCTTCAAACATTTAGATGTAAAAATTCTGCACCTATCTATGTATTGGCAATTTGAGGCACCTGAATTCCTTCACTAATTTGATTTTATATTCCTAGAGCCTCAGAGAGACAGTAAATCTGCAGTAAAATCAACAAATCAACAAATGAGCTCTGTTCAATGAGATTGCAGGGTCAGACTTTTTTGCAAACTTTCCTCACAGACTGTTGAATGTTTGGCGTTTGCCTGAGGCAAATCCTCCATGGCAGGATAGCCACATTTCCTTCAGTTTGGGCAGGCACACTGGTGTGAGTGTTGCACAGAGTGCTGGCACACACCCACAGTGCCAGGGGCTGGGTCACAGCACACCTTGCAGGTCACTGCTCCTGCAGTGGCAATGCCAGACTCAAGTGTCCCAGCCAGCTGGGAGTGCCTGGACTTTGTGTGCACAGGGCCAGCTCCCCCTCAGATCCTGCCTTGCTCAACTTCTGCCATAGTCACAGCTCTAACTGGGCTGTGACATCCCATATAAAGGCTCTCTTGTTTTCCCCATCAGGATTTAGTTTCATGACAGCAAGAGAGCATCTCTAGGATAACTAGGATATCTGCCATCTTTAGCTTTCATCCAGCAGCTCTTTACCATCCCAGCACTAAGAACCAGCTGATCTGTGAGCTGGAGTGGACTGATCTGACAGCTGGGGAAGGAAATGGGCACTTTGGTTCACTGGAAAATTGAGCATGTTTTGATTTTTTTATTTTTTCCAGGATAATATACATAGAACTATTTTATCTCAAATTGTTGTTATTTTAAAGCACTACTGGACTTCAAAATAGGCAATTGATATGAAAAGCTAAGTATTTTTGTGCAAACAATTCTCTTCAAATAAATAGGACATCCTAGAGCTTTTTTGTTAAGGGAAAACTACTTTTCAAATTAAAGAAAATTTCTTGACTTCTCAGTTCAGATTTTCTAAAGGATGAGTTGAAATGAGGATATGTTGAAATGGTGAATTTTGAAAGAGTTCTGACTGACAGTGAGACAAATTTCCCACCCCAAAGAAAAAGAGAGGAGAAAGGGAAGGTGTTGACTTTTATGTGCTGTAGTGGAGACTTGCATGAGCCATGATGTGCCTGTTCAATGTGAGAGTCTTATCAGGCTGCCCTGTTCAGGCAGGAAAACACTGAGGGAGATGGAGATCCATACCTGTCATTAGAGCTTAACAAAAAGCCTTGATGCCATCCATATTTACAAGGATATAACCATGGAATGATTGCACTAAAACCAGCAGCATTCCTCCTGGTTCACAGCTGAACAGCACAGAAAAACATTTTACCATCAAAACACTTTTTTTTTTTCTCTTCAAATATACAGCCTTTAAATCTCAAGACATTTAATATTTTTGCCTTTAACTTCATTTTGGTTCCAGTGAATTTCCTACTTTGCTCAGAGTAAGTAGATAACTTAGTATGTCAGCTCAGATTTACCAGGTTGATCAGGTTTCTTTTTGTCCCTGAGGAAAAATATTATCAAACTACCCACGTGAGGAAATGAAATGTATTAAAACACCTAACGTGCATGATGTCCTGTTAAAACAAAATAATCCTGTATGACACTCAGCCACTATTGCAGTTGAAACAACATATATTTATTTGATGATTATCTGATTGAAACAAAGTTAAAACATCAAACTGACTGCTTCACTTTTATTTAATCTCCCTCTCATTCTTTAAACACTTACATGGGCTGGTGGAATCTGAAAGCAAATTCTGGCCTCAGAGGTGACTTTAAGGCAGTTTCTGTCAACATATGAAAAGTGCACTGTGCCTGATCCAAAAGTGCTGCCAAGAGCTACTGGTGGAAACAAAGGCTTCATACTGAACCAGATAAAAGCAAATGAAACAAAATCAGAAGTGGCATGAGCTGGACCAGATACTAAGGATTTTAAGATGGCCTCTATATGACAGAGATGGTATAAAAATCGGAGAATCTTTTAAGAGTCAAGTGAAACAAGAATAAGGATACCATGAAAACAATTATCCCAGAATCCCATGACATCTAATTCAGGGCTTTATTTAGTTTGTAAGCTTTGGGGAGTATCTCACAGTGAGAAAGTCCATAAAATGAAGAATGCAGATTAGTTTAAGAATATTAAACTGTTAACATTCAATTAATTTTGACTGTGATAATTGAGTTCCTTTACGTCGATCTGTGGCTATCAGGAGCTGTTTTTATACAACCAAAATATGTTCACATTTAAAAAGCAAGCCAACAAACTTAATTGAAGAAAGAAATACACTGATAGAAAAGTAGGAATTAATGAGGGATAGCGATCGCTGAAAAAAAAAAGAGGCACAGACTTGTAGAGTTTTGGACTTGAAGAGATTTTAAAATAAAGCTTTGACTCTAGAGACAAAAAAATATGTATTATTAAACCTCTATATTCTGGTACCATCTAGAGGCCAAATGGCACAGCATCGAATTTTTCTAGGAGCTGTACAAACATATAAAATTATAGATTTCTCTCTTCAAATAGTTCTAATAATTATAGTTCTCTCTTCAAATCAAAGAAAGGGTATGGCAAACTCACAGCTACTGAATGTTTATGTTATTTCTTCTTGGTGCAATATTTTTCTGTCTGTCTCCCTTACATATTGTCTGGATCATCTGTGTGCAAACCCTGGGTGTGCCATCCTTCCAGGCTGCCAACAGCTGTGCCACGAACACAAATCATGAGCACAGAAGGCAGAATGTGCCTCTGGTGCAAGAACTTCAGCAGCTGCACCCACCAAAATGTTATAAGGACAAGAAATACAACCAGGGTCAGGAATGAATTGTTCCCACCACCGTGGTGCCCTGGGATTGCAGTTTTCTTTATATAATGTCCAAGAGATTTCTTTCCTAGCATTTGGGGTAGAATGTGGAAGGCCAAACCATCAAATCCTCCTACTTTTCAGCTACAGAGTTTGTAAGTGATGTCTAAGGAAATGTGTGCATTTGGTTCTTGCTACTGTTACTTTGATGCTGAACTCTTGTGAATGAGCCAGTGAAAGAATTTTTGAGCTGCTGCTTCAAGAAAGAAACATTAAAATAGAAGGTTTACATGCAAGCCAGGGCTACTGAAGTGACCTGTGAAAAAACCAGTCCAAAGGCTGGAAGGCATCAGGACAGGATTACTTGAATCTTTGCCCGAGCAGACAGAATTAGGTGGCCAGGGAAAATAGATGTAATTATCTGGGGTAGAGCACTGCACTAATGAAACTATGCTGCTTCCAGACCATTGAGGACATCTCTGGCTAAGGAATTCATTAAATGAGTCTGTTATTTGTGACCACTGGGTAATAGGTCACTAGTGATCTCTAAAAAGGTCTTTCACTGATTTCAAGGGAATGTGTACTAAGCTTTCTGACTGAGCTTCTCTTCATGTCTGGGCTCTTTAAACTTTCTGTTCTTTAAACTTTCTGTTAAATTTCACCTTACTAGTAAAATTCTAGTAAAAAAAAAAGTGAGGCAAAATATAAAATACAGTGATACAGACTTGATCCCATATTTTAGTCATATGCTCCATGGGTTGGCTGCAGTGGCCATGGTGGCCATACAGATGACACAAATAGTTTAATTCATTTTCCATGCATTTAACACATAGAAACGATTCCCATTATATTTGCAGTGAAACTATAGGGATCTTTAAGATTTCCTTACATGTATTACAGGAGAATTGTGGAAGTCAAAAAATAAGTAAAATGGAGAATTTTCTCACATAAAGTAGATAACCTTCTATCGTGGGAAGCATAATATTGTACTGGAATTAACTGAAAGAAATTGGATTATTTTGCTCTTTCCAACTTCTTCACCAAAATAGTTTCATTTTTTAATGGTAGTACATAAGAAACAAATAAGTGTACAGGACAGAGAGTGGGTTAGGAGAAGCACTAGAACACCCCTAGCTTTTTAAATGTAAGAAATATAATTCTGATAAATTTCAGTTCTTACGGGAGTAAAAAGCCACAGTTTGTAATTATTCCAGATGAAAACATATTTTCAATGCTTCTCTGGCTTAGTATTTTCATATTGTCAAGACGGTTTTTTGTGAAATTGCTGCCTGTTCATTTTGCATCAAAGTTAAGTCTTCCATTTTTGAGTGCCCATGCTTTTCACACTTTTTTAAAAATTAGTTCTTAGGTGCTTTTATTAGAGTTCAATATCTACTGTTCAAGTACTAAGAATGTTCTTAAAACCTGCTTCCACTCCAAGGGTGCATTAATAAATCATATAGATTATTAAATCAGTACAATTTCATTAACCCCATTCCCTCTGTAAAGAATAATTTGAATTTAATTGTTTGATTCAACAATTTTTACAGAAGAGAGGCAATTTTTCATGGACAGAAGTTCACAGTGACTTATTTACTCCAGAGTAAAAATATTTCTGGGACTCTTACTCAACCAGATTCTGAACTCAGGCTGACTGCTGATGATCACAGCCATCCAGGCTGTCACAGATGTTGTGTTAAGGAAGCTATTGTCCATCAGTGGGTAGTAAAATTTTTCTGCTCTCTCTTTATTGCTGCCCCCATTAAACCATCCTCTCAGGTCCTATATTTGTGTAACTGGTCCTGTCCCCTACGGCCTGGAGTCATTAGGCCATCCCTTAGTAGAGGACTATATAATGCTTTCTTAATTAACCCTGTGGATCTCGTTGCCTCAAATAACTTTTGAATGGGAGTCTCTAGCAGTAATATCTTGATATGGATTTCCACTGGAATTGCTTGGATGGAATACATAATTTCAGAGGTAAATGCTAAAAGGCCACAAGATACTTTTGAAGCAATTACAACATAGTTTGTCAGTCCAGACAATAAATCCAGTCCTTCATAGCAGATGGACTGGATTTATTGTCAAGACAGCATTCCTTTTTTGAATGCCATCCTTGTTCAGCTGGAAGTTATTTGAGTTTCTTCTAATCCATATAAACTGAAAAGACTAAGATCATATTTATCAAAATAATATCAGATGTATTAATTCACAGTTCTACCACAGGCAGCATTTTTAATTGGTCAGTACATATCACTTCTTGAATTAGAAAGTAATTTATGAGATATTTTGTCTCCATGCCTTTTGAATCCTTTGTCTCCAGCACATCTTTTTGTACATATCTCAGATTCAATCCAAGCTATTTGGTCACAGAATGAAGCACTCTTATGTCAAGCCTGTCAAATCTGTTTGGCATTAGATCAGTCTATAAGTGTGAATCTGTTTGTGTATTCTAAATTAATTTCAATAAAAACATGAGTAGTCTACTGCTTCAGATCGATTACTTGTTTTGTGTTGCTACATTTTACTTTGTCCTTCAGCTATTTTTGCTTTCATGAATAGAAGTGATCTGCAGGCTGAGATTTGGTGAGGATCCACTGTTGTGCACCTTGTCTGAATGGAAATCTAGGCCAGAGATCACAGGAGAAGCAATGAACCACTTTGTGCAGGTCAGAGTTTAATCGCTGTAGATGGCACAGAAGGTAACCTAACCATTTAATTCCTTTGCCATTTTATTTGAATTTCTTTCCTGTCCTCAAAGTAGTCCAGCTTCAGTAAACCATTCAGGGTTTTGCACTTACTGAGAAATGCCAAATGCAGCATTTGCAGTCAAGACAAACATGGAAACCCTCACACCAAGAGACAAAGTGCCACAGAATTACAGACTGTAAGTCTGTATATGCAGGGTAATGAGGCACAGGAGTAAAAAAATGTGTGTGAATTACCTATGAAAGAGGCTAAGATAGCCTAGAACAGCAGAAATTCAAGAAATAATTGGTCAGGTATGCATATTTCAGGTCTCAAGCACACAGCTGGCCACTCTCTATATGACCCTGTCTGGAGGAATAGTTATATTCTGTCAAAATAATTTCTCTGGAATAGTGGTTTGCTAACAACATTTTCCATATGTTTTGTCCACTGCACCACAATTCTTCTGCTTCACACACAAGTTGCTGCTAAAATTACCAGTAACTCAAAACTCCAGGATTAGTCTGTTCTGCAGAGCCTCCCAGGAGTCAAACCACACAAATGCTCCATGGTGGAGTTGGCTCACTGGGGAAGCATGTGGGCCACTGCTGTTATTTGGATAGGAAATGGGAGCAGACTCTTGAAAATCTTTAAGGTACAAAAACTGGATAGATTGTAGGATTAACAGATCAGTATTCTTCTGAAATATAAAACATGGATGACTTTTTAAAAGTACTAATTTAGTACCGTGAAAATTTAATTTTCTACCCATTTTGGAAAATGATTTTTACATGTTGTATCATTTACCAAGTGGAATATGATTGTATATGCTGGTCAAATGAGATCTTCAGATGAAACATAATTAATTACAAAGTATTTACCCTTTTTTCCTGGACTGGGCAAGCCATCTTATTTGTAAACAAATTTTGGATTTTAATTATGGAGAGATTTGCACTTCTAACTAATTGTTCAATATGCCTCATTATTTTTATTTGAGAAAATCTGCTAATTAGAAATATAAACCAAATGTTTGTTGTTACTGTCTTTTTTAATAAATGAGATACTGAACAAAATTTTTGGCTTTTATTTATTGGAATAGATCCCTTATGAAAGCTTCACTTATAGAAAGAAGAACTATGCTGATTATCTGTCTTTGAAAATCCCCATTTGTATCTTTTTAGGAATAAGAAAATTACTATTTTCTTAAGTCAGGAGAAAAAACAGAATAAGTTAGACACTTTTAACAGAATCACATTATGGAGCAGGTGACCATAGTGATTTACTTAAAGGACCAGAAAGAACACAGAAGTCATTCTCTCATTTTTTAAAGAAGTGGTCCTTAAAATTCACCAGGATTTTTAGCTAAACTCTAATTGAGCTTTCAGATTGCTCATCTCAGTAAATAAACAACGTGCCCCTTGTGTGTCCTTTCTATCACCTTTAGCCTCCAGATTTCCTCAAAAATGCTGGGAGAAATATTGAGCACCACTCATTATCTGCCTTAGCTATTACATGCTCAAAAGCAAAGTTATTATCATTCACGTTTTTTCCCCATTAAAAAGGCAAGTGGTGAGGATCAAGGCAGCAGCAGGCACCTCTTCTCTTTCTGTGTGTCTGCAATTTCTAAATCTGCAGTGAATTTGCATATTGAACACACACCACGAGCACGAGATGAATGTTCCCACTGGATGTGATGAGGCTCTGTGAAGCCCAAGTTTCTTTTTCATTAGTCCTAGCTGCTATCATGAAACCAAACTCTGGCTGTACTGCATTTCTCACTGTCCTTGAGAAAATGGATGGATAACTTATAACCATAATTATGCCCACTCACTGGTCTAATGAAGAGAATTAGGGAATGTGTAAACAATAGCTGTGCAGGGGAGAGTATGCATAATTGGCAACTATTAATCTAATAGTGAGAGAGGGAGATGGGTGAGAATGATTAACATAGGCCACACTGGATGATCATTTGTGATAAGGATGACTGAGAAGACATTGACATTATTTAGCTTTCCCTGCTGGCAGGGAGAGCATGAATAGAAAGAAAATTAAATGCAGGATGGATCAGCAGGTGTGGTGCAGCAGGATTTCAGCACTGACATTTTTCCTTGCCTTTAGAAATATTGTCCAAATATTTCTTACCATGCTATCAGTACCACAAAAAGTGCTGAATGGTGATGTAGAAGAAGAAAAATATTTTCCACTGTCTCATACAGAGATTCATTGTCCAAATTGTAATTTTCTGGCCCAGTCAAGGGCATTGGGAGCTATGGAAGGCTCTGGTTTAGGTTCCCATTTTTATTTTCTGTCCTCTGAGTGGTCCTTTCCATCTGGCAAGCAGGAAAGTGACTGCAGGATGATGGAGAGTGATTATTAAAAAGAACAAAAGAGAGAGGAGGTAGATAGTTCACAGAAAGGAAGAAAATAGCAGTTAACTGGAAGTGAGAATGGAAAGGGCTGTAGGGTTTGTGAGAAGAAGGTGAGAGGAGGATGGTAAAGGATGACTGGGACAGTCATGTCCTGGGGTGAGAAATTAAAAAGTATATTTGAGATTTTTCAGCTGTAAGGGTGATGTCCCCTGACTGGTTAGGAACTGGACACATTCTTCTGCTGTCAGCAAGGAGCTAGACAGCCATGCAGAACCTCCAGTCCTCAGCACAGGTTTGTCTTGTGTGCAGACATGAGGAAAAACGGGGAATAATAACTAAAAATTGCATCTTAAAGATCACAAGATGACTTAATGCGAGTTTGTGCTGGAAAACTGAAATCTAGCATTTTCTCAATTCTGAATTTTATTTACCCTTTCTTCAGCCTGCTGCTGTTTTTATGGATATTTGGACACAGCTGCCATTGAGAAGTCATGCAGACTGCTCAAATTAGATAAAGAGAATAAACTCTATCTGACCATTTTGTGTGAAAGTTCTTGGTACTTCTCAATAGTTGTGTGAAAGTTCTTGGTACTTCTCAACAGTTGCTGCACAGGGTGGAGGGTCCTTGTACTAAAAAAGCTTCTCCAAAGACTGGGTTGTTTACCATTAAATTCTATTTTTTTTTTTTATTGCTAGAGACCCCAGATTATAGCTAGGAGAAGGAATGAAAAAGATAACTGAGGAGGAAGCTTTGGGAAAGCATAATTGCCAAAGTCTCACTCTCAATTTGTGCTGAGGTCAAAAGGTCTATCTCAAAACTGCATTTATGCACATAAAAGAAATACAAATGGAAATTATGAGATGGCCCTGTATTTTCCCAGTCTTGTAGTTTCTTCTTCTGCATCCAGAAAATGCAAAGAAAATATTTGATTCATGTGGATTCATGTGGGTAGAAGTAGAACTCCAAAACGTTATGAAAAAAAAGCCAACTATTTCCTCTGTGAAACAAAGCAAAGGCCAACACCCCACCCGAAGATAAAACTAAAAACACATAAAAAGGGACTCCCTGAAATCCCTGAAAACTAACACTCATCCAGTTCAAGTTTAATCAGAGACTATCCATCTGTTCTGGGGATGCTGCAAAGGTTTTCTGTCTTCCCATGTGCTCCAAAGACAGAAAGCTTCCAAAAACTGTCAGTGGAATGAAGCCTCTCCTCCTTCCCTCTGCTGTGGTTGTGTTTGCTTGAATCAGATTCAAGTCCTCAGCTTTTATTATAGAAATTTTCTTTCATTTACTGAAGCATCATGTCTTATTTAAATAATATATGTTTACTTTACTAATGCATCACAAACTGTGTGTATCCACTGTAGACTGTGGAATTAAGAACAACACCCTAGGCATGCTTTTCATTTCCCATAGCAGGCCACCATCACCTTAATATTTAAATTATTTAAATTCCTATGGGTTTAAATTTTTTTTTTCCACAGATATGGAAATAAAAGGAAAAAAGTCTATGCTATAATCTTCCCCTGTTTTGAAGCCATCAATTTTAGTTTTTTTACCACTGAAATCCTTCACTTTTTAACATTTTTATCCTATGTCGGATTAGTTCAAAGATCACTGAAAATAGCTGGAAACTATTTTGAAAACTGAAATATTAGGCAAGGACAGATTGAAATCAACAAAACATACATCAATGAAATTATCAAAGAAGCAATGTCTCAATGAGACAATAACAATATTAAACTCGACTAAAAATTGAAAAGGCAGCAG
Organism: Peucedramus taeniatus; assembly: GCA_013400575.1. NCBI lineage: Eukaryota > Metazoa > Chordata > Aves > Passeriformes > Fringillidae > Peucedramus > Peucedramus taeniatus. The sequence goes on from WBNO01029106.1 coordinate 49,454, forward strand.
AAATTTCCAAGAAAATCCATTATGTGTATAGATATACATAAATGATGAGTGTATGGAAATAACTGCTAAGTAACTCATGACCAATGTTTATTCTCTGGTTCCTAGAGCACAAAAATTAATGGAGTAATGTTTTAGTGATCTTATTCCTGTGTTACATAAGCCAATATCCCCACCCTTGTTAATGGCAATTTCAGATCATTCCAGCTATTTTGGAAAGCCTGTGAACTTTCAGCCATAGGCTGAAAATCATTCAGGCTGTTTCAATCAGCCTGAATGATTTTCAATCCTGAATGATTTTCAATCCTGAAATCATTCAGGATGGTGGAGAGCTCTGGTGCTGGTAACCCCCAGGTGACCTCAGCTCAGCAGGCACTGGTAAAGACCTGTCACAACCTCCCCTGGGACACTGGGTTCTGTCCTGTCCCTGACTACTCCCAAGCAGGGAGGATGAGGTTTTTTCCGGCTAAAATGAAGTAATGGAAAGGAAATTGTTCCTACAATTCTTCCATCAGGATTGAAAGAAGAACTGTCTTTTCTTCTTTCTCCCACCTGCTATAGAACAGCACAGAACATAAAAGGAGACTATTTCAGCTGAAAGTGACCTACAGTTGTCATCTGATGATCATCCAGTCCAACTGCCTGACACTTCAAAGATGACAAAAACTTAAAACATATTATTGAGGACATTGTCCAAATGTCCTCTTAAAAACTGTCAGGCTTGGGGAATTCTGTTCAACTCAAACAGTTTTTTTCTTCCCATATATCTTGTCTCTGAAGTTACCTCTGCAGATGCAGAGATCCCTTCCTTATGAGATTAATTTTATTTTACAGTAATTTCCTGAGTTTTCTTTGTATTCTTAATGTTGAATTTGTCTCCTCAAAACATATCTGTCTCTAGTGCATCCTTACCAAACAACTTTGCAATGCCAAAATGAGTACCTGCTCCTAAATCCTTCCCCAGGATCTGTCCCTGGTGTTTTGGTGTGGCTGAGCCAAAATTTTTACTCTGACAGAGACTGCCACAGTGTCCTATAAGGTCCACACATCTCTAACAAAGCTCAGAATAGAGAAAATTTTGCTATTAAAAATCTGTTTCCTATTAAGGATACACACAGCGTAATCAGAATCATCCCTCAGATAATCTCAGAAACATCAGTTAAAACCAAAAAACAACACCAAAAAATCCCAAACAAGACCAAAACCAACCAAACCCAAAAGATAATAAATAACATCTAAATAGATAGCATAAAATAGATGTTTTGCACCAGAAAATATGCTGCAAATAAACTCTGTGATGGCCTCTGTGGCTTTCCAAGTCCCCACTGATTTATGGAAACAAGCAGTTTCAGCATCAGGAGGAAGCCCACTGGCAGGGAGATGCCTACAGGATTTGAAACAGGGTTTGGACTGCTCAGGAAGCATAGCAGGATAGCAGGCAAGTTAGAGAATGAGTTTTAAGATCTGACTGTGTTAGTTTGACATTTAATGAGGTTAATACAGAACCACTGTCCCACTCACTGGTCATTTAACAGATATTTCTACAGACAAAAGGGCAATGATCCACAGCAAGGCATCGTCCACAGTCTGAGGGAATTCAGGCAATAAAGTGGGAGACATCCCTGTGAACATCCCTGTGGAAGCCAAAAGGGTGGTTTCTCCTTCTTTGGGTCTGCAATTTTACTGTTAATATGTGCTGGAGTTGTGCCACCTCCTACAGCTCACTTCAATGGTGAGATGCTGAACTTTGATTTTCTTTAATTCAGCAGGGCCTCCCCCTGTTTTAAAGGAGAGGAGGAAGCTTTGCTGCAGGCACTTTGGCCAGTGGGAATAACTGGCTTTTAGTCTTTCAGAGCAGGCAATCAGTGAGATTCCCAGTGTTGGGGAAATCCACCTCAAGTGAACTTCCACAGGGGCTGGGGGTGAGGGGTGGATGGATCTAGGGACAAAGGGCTGCCACAGCCTGGGGAGAGTCCCCATTTGGGCAAGGGCACAGGACAGAGCAGGAAAGCCAAGGGCTACCAGTTATTTCTTATTATTGACACCTTAATGAAGAGATGGGACTACTGTAGGGCTAAAAACAATTTATTACTCAG
>WBNO01029110.1:0-67334 GCA_013400575.1 Peucedramus taeniatus
ATAATAATAATAATAATAATATTTCAGCATGGAAAACACTGATTTTTGACACCATGCATTATGGGAATCAAAACTAACAAATTAAAATTGTATGGTGATACCAACATTTCCTAACAACTACAAATTTCAAAGCATCCTACTTTTAAGATTCTGATTTTTAAGCTGGGCACCAGTCAATGTAAATCATACAAAAGTGATCTATAAGAACATTGTTTCTGTTGAAAACTAATTTGACCAGGGAGGATGTTAGAGGCAGATGTTTTCCAGAGGATATTCTTTCTATTGTTTGAAGCAGGTGTTCCTAGACATCTTTGTTCAGAATCTAAACAAAACTGAGACATATAAAGTTCACTGAAAACAACCATGAAAACCTGAACAAAATACAGAATGAGAAATGTTTACTTTAATGACTCCAAGTGCATACTTATAAACTGGCAAGAACCATTTCATTACATCATCTTGTGCTGTGTTTTCTTTCAATAGGAGTCTGAGTTTTTGATAATATTAATTGTGCTTGAGTAGAAAAACAAAACTATTCAGTAGCTACTTTGAGTAAAGGTGATTGCAAACACCTAGAAAATTGCAAGTTTCAATTGCATTGTGGTAATTTCATATCAATGTCTTGGTTGAAAGGAAATATTACTGCATAGTGGACTGAGAACAGATTTAGGGGTGTTCATACACAAGCAATATGATCAGGTAATGTGCACTCACAGTCCAGAAAGTCAACTATATTCTGGGATGCATAAAAAGAAAGATGGCCATCAGATCAAGGGAGGTGATTCTTCCTCTCTACTCTGCTCTTGTGAGACTCTGTGTGAAGTGCTTCATCCAGCTTTGGGATCTCCTGCACAGGAAAGCCATGGACGTGTTGCAGCAAGTCCAGAGAAGGGCTGCAGAGATATCAGAGGGCTGGAGCACCTGGTAGAGTTGGGGTTTTTCAGCCTGAAGATGAGAAGTCTGGTGGGAGACCTTACAGTACTTCCAGTACCTAAAGGGGCCACTATGAGAGCTGGAGAGGGACCTTTTACAAGAACATGTAAAGGGGGAATGGCTTCACACTGTAAGAGAGAATCTTTAGATTAGATACCAAGAAGAAATTCTTTGCTGTGAGGGTGGAGAGACACTGGCACAGTTTGTTCAGCTCCATCCCTGGATGTGTTTCAGGCCAGGTTGGATGGATCTTTAGCAACCTAGTCTAGTGGAAGGTGTCCCTGCTTATGGCAAGAAGGCTGGGACTAGGTGATCCCTAATGTCCATTCCAACTCAAACCATTCTATGATTCTATGACACATTTTAAAATCTGATAATCACAGTTGATAGCATCTCCTATCATTCTAATTCTCAAGTAATAGAAAGATGCTAAGTCAAAACTCAGATTTTTCCACAAATAAAAAAGTCTGATATTTGCCTATACTTAAACTGTTAGACTAGGAAAAAAATGTACATGTGTATATATAATACCAACTTGCATGGCACCTTTCAACCCAAAAAACCTTAAAATTAACCCATTCTTACCCTTAGGCTGAAAATTGCATCACTGGCAAACAATGACAGATGCAGAGAAAAGTGTACTTTTATCAATATTATAGTTTTCTTAATTCCAATTACCAGCTTACAATGTAGAGCAGCAATGCAAAATAAAGATTTTTTATAAAAAATCCCACAAAGCATCCTGTAGCATCACAATACAATTTAACATGATCTAGTCAAGCTCCTTACTTAGAGCAAGGCCAACTTAGATCTGTTATGAAGGCCCTTATCCAAGTCAGCTGGAATATTCCCAAGAAAGAAAATTTTGCAATCACTCTGGGAAATCTGCTCCAGTGACTGATCATGCTCATGTTAGAAAAGCATTTTCTTAATATTTAAATATGCTTTCCAATGTTCCACCTTGCATCTGTTGCCTCTCCCCAGTCACTGTACATCTTCAATAATAGTTTGTCTGTTGCATTTCCTCTGAGCAGGAGTTGAAGTCAAAAATTAAATCTCCCTTCAAGTCTGATCTAATCCAGTTCCCTCAGTTCCTTCTTATGTACTGTGTCTTCCTGCCCTTGTTTGTATTGGACTTCCTCCAGTATGTTACTGTCTGTCTAGTATGGGGAGTCAGAAACTAGACGCAGCACTCCAGATGTGGTGTCACCAGTGCCAAACAGATGGGAAGAATCACTTCCCTGGACCTTCTGGCTACTCTATTAGTAACATATCCACTGTTGTCTTTTTCTGTTGTCAGGCAACACTACTAGTTTATGTACAACTTGACCACTACAGCCCTGTGTCTTTTTCCCCTGACAGTTCCTTTCTAGCCAGATGGACCCCAACTTTTGCCACTGCAAAGGGTTTTTCCATAACAGCTTTAGATTTTATTTGAGCCATTTTTGGACTTGATGAAGTTTCCTACAGGCCAGTCTTCAACAATGTTGAGGTTCCTTTGAGTTGCAACCCTGCCCTACACATACTGAATGCATACTACCATGCAGTATGGGTACTAGAATCCTAAAATGTTCCAAAAAATTACTATTCACAGGCATCAATGTACTTTACACACTCTTGCTTAAGGCAAGTAAGGAAGGAGGTAAGTAAGTAAGAAATCCCACTGAAATTATTTGGTTTTGGTATTGATGTCCATGAGACGAGTATTTGTCTAGAGAATTTTGAGCTCCCTGCACACATTGCATAACAAGTCTGAAGCAGAGGAAGCTTTCAGAAGAAAAGTCAGATATGACAAATCTGAGAGTTTATTACTTAATAGAGCCAACTGTCAAATCCCAACCAGATACCATCCCTCTGCAGGACGAGGACAACATTCTCTTTCATATTTTATTTCCCATATGCTTTCCACAAGAGGTTGTTTTAGAGGAGGCTTTGACAGATCTGAAGATTATATGTGTGTTTTATTCAGCCACTGGCTTTTCAGAACTTGCATGAAATTATAATTCCTTTGCTGAATCAATAAATTAATCATAAAGCAGACATTTTGGACCTTAACAGGGTTCAGATTCATGAAAAATCAAGTAAGGTATAAAATACTTGAAGAGCTGCAGAACTGTTTACAGAATCCTACAGGTCAGGAGGAACTACCTTCAACTCAAAAAGTGCCCGCAGCTTACTCATTTTTGTGTTTGGATAGAAGGTTTCTTCTTTTTGGAAAAAGAGCTGAATTTGGCAAAAATAAAAATAACCAAAATAATTGTTATGATCAATAAATGAATATAAATTCTCCTTGAGCATTTTGCATGTCTCAAATAACAGTCCTGAATGAGAAAGAATATGCTGAATTCCCCAGTACTCATTAATGTTTTATCCAAAGCTAGATAAATAAATTTACATTTCTCCAGGTTCATATTGGAAGAGTTATTTTTTTTAAACAAACAAACAAAAATTTACTATTTATTCAAGCCTCTTTAGCTTGTTCAGAACCTAAAATACAGATTTTTTATTTTGCTTAAGTGCTTCACGTTTTAAAATTTTATTTCTTTATGATAAGAGTTCAGTAAAAGATGGGTGGGACAATCAAAAATATTCAATTTTAAAATACAGGGAAGACATACAGTTAGTTATAGTATAACTAGAAAATTCAGTGCAACATATACCATTCCTCAGAAGAGTCCTTAGAATGTAAAGGAACTCCTGAAGAGAAAAAATATTGGAAATTATACGCCTTCAAAAATACAAAACCTTAGTAGCAATGACGATAATAGCTTCACAAAGAAAAAGGGTTTTCTTCTACATACTTTTGCCTCAGTATCTTATAATATTTTAACATAACTTTTTTGCTTTCCCATACAGACCATACTATTAATATTGCTACATTTAATTTTGCACATTATATTATCCTAGTTTTGAATCTACCCAGCTTTCTAAAACATGCTGTATATCAGTGAACTTTCCCATACTTATTGCCTCAGAGATTATTCAAATGAATCACAAAACTTTTTCCAAGATAATTATATGTACAAAGGAGCAGCAAAGTGAGAGTGGTAGCAACAATTGGATCTTTAATTAAAGGCTCAGTAGGGCTGTATCTTCAACATCCCAACTGGTCCAATTTAATGAAAATGTCCTTCTACTGCCTTGAGACATACTTCTATACCAAGGATGTGCCTTAGACAGGCAATATAAAAGTATACAAGAGAGACAAAATACTCAATGAACGATAATAAAACTGTAATTAAACAGTAATTACATGCAAACAAATATCCTAATAACAAACTTCTTTCTGAAAACATAAAATTACTGACTTTAATAGAATAATTAAGAAGGAAGATGCCAAAACATCACTACAGATTAAAAGCTGTTTAAAATATATTTTTTTCTGCTTTGATTTTTATCAAATAGAAATTCTGAAGTCCTAGTTTCAGTATAGGCTGTTTCATATTTCAGTGATCCCATGCAAAAGATGCTGAACTTAGTATACTGAGACTTGAGCAAGTGCTCAGCTTGGCCCTCCTGGAAGCATCTTCCTCTCTGGGATAGATAAAATAGATTAGCTTTTTGGGAGGTCTCTGCAAGGCTGGTGAGCAGGAAAGGTTTTACATTTGTAGACCATCAGAGGAAACTGTCCAGTGTATTGGTTGAAGATAGTTAAAAAGTTCTTCCATTTCAGTTCTGGCTATTTTGTTTCCATCAGATCAATTCATTGTAACTAATCCAAGTAAGTTAGTCTATCCTAGTTGATTAATAGAGATAAGCCTCCTGCTGTGGTGACAAAGCAAGAACCACATGTGACAATAACAAGTTTTACAAAATTCTTAACAAAGCAAAATACAACAGAAAACAGCACTGTTGTCTCATTCTGGGAGTGAATATGAATGCAAATACAAATATTCTGTAAAGACCTAAAGATGCAAAGTCCTTTCAGTCCAAACTATCCTGAATGAATTCAAGATGCAGGGACACAAAGACGTGTTCTTTGTTCCATTTTTATATATCATAGACTACATTTTATCTTGCATTGATAATCTAGAAAAATTGTATGCAGCTTATACACAAATAATGTGCGACAACTAGAAAAATGATCACATTTCATAAACTCTCCTGAAATTCCTCTTAATAAAAAATTCTGAACAGTTCACACCCCATCCAAAACAAACAAACAGATAAAACAGAAACATTCCATACCTGTCTTACTATCTGTGCTGGCTTTGCATTGGAGCCACCACAGAAGTGATTTATTTTTTAGAGGAGCTGCTGAGAGCTTCCTCTATGCCTGACAAAACCAATAACTGACTTGTTTTGAATATTGACACCTTGTTAAACCACTAGAAACCTGAACACACCTCTGTGAACACACATATTAAAAAAAAGAAAGCCTGGGAAAAGCTCTCTTTTCCTTCCAGCCTTAAACAGGTAACAAGGCCAGCCCAGCCCCAGCCTCTGCCAGGCCGAGACAGGTGTGCCCTACCACAGGACCAGACCCCTTCCTGGGGAGCCTGCCAGGCCCCATCCTAGCCAGCTCAGACCCCAGCGGCTGTTGGGCAGGGGGAGGGGAGGCCATCGACCACTGAGTCCTTGCCTGGCTGCCGAGATCCTGGCCCTCCACCAGCGCAGCCACCAAAAGAAACCTAGAAGCGGCCCTGCAGCCCGCACAGAAAACAGTCCTGTGGCCGATCCTGACAAAGCCCCCAGGAGGCCTGAAATACATCATCGCGACTGCATTGGCCGCCATATGGCAGGGATCATGGGACCATCTGCAGGCCCAGACAAGATATTATCTTTTTCAGTGCACAGATAAGACTTGCAGACCTTCAATTCTCCCTTAAGTGAGAGAAAAAGACAGAGTGAAGACACAGTAGAGGAACAACATGAAGACACCAAGATCAGTAAAGAAGAAGTCAGGTTCCAGATGGGAGGGATGAGGAGATGCCTTTAGTTTCGAAATCCTTTTGTAAAGCTATGGAGAATAATATAATTGATACATCAGACTCTTTTTTCCTGTAACTCGTTGAAAGTATGGGGGGATGAAGTGTTCAAATTGTAGATATGAGCAAAGGCATCTATGCTAAAGTAAGCAAATGCTGAAGTAGCTGTGATCCTGTGAGAAGTTCGAATACAGAGAGAATGAGGAAGACTCTTTTCCCCAGGGAAAGAAGACGTCTGTTCTCAGAGATGAAGATGGTCTTAGAGATAGATAAAGAGAACTTTTGCTCTTGAATAGCTCATCCTTAAAACAGTACCCCATAAGTCGACATGGCCCATAAACACAGCGTGGGAAAGCTGTGAAAGATGGGAGGAACTTCACGATTGCAGGTACCCAGGCAGCTGTTATTTGTGGAAATTAAAAGCCATGAGAAATCTGTTTTCTTGTGGAGAAGTCTCCATAAACTGACAAGAGGAACTCCTCTCCCTAAGTGAACTGGAGAAAGACTATTCCAGAAGTGATAAACTGACTGAATTGTTTCTAGATGTTGTTAGTGGGAAAGAAAAGGTTGTAGTTGGGAGAAGAAGTGTTCTAAAGGTTTTATTCTGATTATTATTAGTATTCTTTCTTTTAGTAACTGTCAGTAAAATTTCTTTATACCCTTTTAAAGTTTTGAGCCTTCTTTACCTTCCTTCTAATTCTATCTCACAGCAGGAAATGAGTAAGTATATTCTAGTGGGTGCACTGACATTTAGCCAGCACTGAACCCACCACACTATCTTAGAGGTCACCTCCCCATATCAGAAAGAAGAATAAAAATGTTAAAAGGTAACAACTTTCTGACTGTGCAACTATAAAAAAACTACTTTGGAAGTTTCTATGTTACCACTTTTTTCTTAATAGGGGATGCCAAGACCAGCAGAACATACTACAGACCAAACCCTCACAGCCACTATTATGCAGCTTATCAGGACAGTTTTGCCTCCAGGCCCCTTCCTCACAAAGGATTTTAAAAGCGCATGATTGAGAAAGAGGACAGGGTATACCTTCTGTGTAATGCTGGTATAGCCATGATTTCCTGTCCTGCTACTAATCTTTGTGCAATTCGAGGTTCTCTGCATGTTCTCTCATGTATTTATTATCAGACTTGACTAGAGGTCAGATTGCTAGGATTCTGAATCAAAATTAGCCAGTTACATACAGATGTCTTCCAGAACCTTATAATTTCATGCCAAGACTACTGCTGGTTATCTGAACTAGCACATAGGCAGTGTGGTTGCACACTGCTATTTCAAAGAGGTATCAATAGGAAAAAGTCACCTTTGAAACATTGCTTCTCAAGATACCCACTGTAATAACAGTCAATTAAATACTCATTGTTTATTCAAATCTAGGATTAATTGCAGACTATTCTTTAGGCAGGTCCACTTCTGTGTTTCTGGAGTCAGGAAACTATTTCCTCACTAGCAAGCAAAGTATAATCATCATCAGCCACTACACGTCATAACAGAGCATCTGTTTTGGTTTTTTCCTAGTGCTAAGGGTCCAACCTCTTATAATCCTGAGGTGACAAGAGGATTGACAAAGTCCTTTCCCTTTTGAAAAGGATATGATTGTCTCCATTTCTGAAATAATGATACCTTCCTGCTCATGACTCTAGTAAACAGACTATTTCACCAGCAGACATCTGAACTACATGAGAGATAACAGCACAGGACATCATGTTTCATCAGTTCCAGATGTAACTAGTGGTTCTGAACTACTTGAGTTTATAACAGCAGAATTAGTAATACAATATTTTGTGCTCTTCTTTTCCCAAAGGTATACTGCAAAGTATTCTCATAACACTGTGTCCTTCTATCCATCCCAGATTTTCCTGGGGAAGGTTGGTTGTCTGGTCTGTTCACTCAGTTCTCACAGCTTTGTGTGATTCTGCAATAGCCATGCTGTCTCTGCAATTCCAAACCTCGATTCAAATAAACAATGAACATGTAATTAATTGTTATCACAGTGGGTATCTTCAGAACCAGTGCTCCAAAGGTGACTTCTGCTCATTAACATCTCTTTGAAACAGCAGTGTGCAACCACACTGACTGTGTGCTAGTTCAGACAATCAGTAGTCTTGATGTCTGCATCACAGTTCAGAAAAGAGGAAGATAACAAATAAGGGGCTTTCAAATTTCTCTGGCATCCTTATGTTATGCATGAATGCTGTTATGAGCAACTGCTGTACATTAGGCAAAAGAAATGAGGAACAAGAAGTACACACTGTACTCGCACCAGTTTCCATAGAAACAGTAGCAAAACACTGTAGTTTTCCAGTTTTGGAAAAACATTCCCAGTTTCCTCCCAGTCTGACAGTGCCATTTGGAATAACAAAACATTTTCTCTATTTTGGTTTATTTTGTACAAACATTTCCTTTTAATCATAAGCAGATAGTGTCAAGACTGTCCTATTTGACAAGGTTATTCTTGTGCTTGGCCTCAAGACGCAAAACAGAAAACTGTTTCAAAATTCACTGATCAGACAGGCAAGATAAAAAGTACTGTCGTTCGCTGTCCCTGCAACAGGTCATAAGAGACAATCATAACATTTTTCATGATTTTCACAGGCAGCACTTTGAGACTGATTTGTCTTGTTACACTGTACTAAATTAATCCATTTGAAATTTTAAAAAGTGAAACTACACACATTATTTTGTGTATATCAAGGTTTAGGACTGGCACTCTGGTCCTGCACCAGTTTAGTGCTCCCACTGAGACTCCAAATCACATGCCACTCTCCCTCTCCCCATTCTCTTCTGTGAGAGAAAAAATGGAGATAAAAAAGGTAAAGATCACAGGCTGGGATAAGAACTGGAATTCTTATTTACTGGTGTCTTGGTTTGAAAGACAGGTACCTGCCAGCAAAAAGCTGGAATCTCCCTTTGAATATAGAATGTAAATCCCCTCCCTCAGATTATTATAATTTTGCAATTGGAGGCTCTCTGGCAAAGATTTGGGAGTGGGAATAACAGTTCTTTACTAGGAATATTAGACAAAACAAAGTAAAATACAAATGCAATAGCACTAAGAGACAAGCAAAACAAAACAAGAAAACAACAAAACCTCAAAAAATACCCTGACAGAGTCAGGGATGTGACCTGACACTCTGGGTATCAGGGTGTTGAAAGCAGTCCAGATGAGATCCTCCTTGAGTAGTAGATGCAGTTCTATGAAGTGGAAATAGTCCTGTAGGAAAGTCCAGTGGTGATGAGATAAGTCCAGTCTTCCTCTGGAGAAAAAAAAATCCAGTGGAAAGAAAAACAAGCAGGGTCCTCTGGTACTCCCATGTCCTTCCGGAGCGGTGTCCTCAGACCAAATTGTCCCGTTCCCTGCTGTTCCCCAGGAAAAACCTGCCACCCCCTTTTGTTTCAGTCAAGCACTCATAAGTACCCAGCAATTAGTTACCTAGCAAAACCACCAGGAAAAAATTCCACAAACACAAAAGAAACAGATCCAACCTCCAACAACTGGAAACAGCAATGACATAAGAAAACAAACAGTAATGGCAACAATATTATTAGCAAAAGTATGCAAAAGAGGGAGTGATTCTCATGCAACATGCTCCCTGGAGAGCTCAACCTAATGGCAGTCATGCCACCCTGACTGCTCCCTCTGGCTTGGAATGGGCATTATGCAATCCCTTCCACAGGCTCAGAATCAGTGTCACCAGAACATTCCCTCCACCGTGCTTTCCCAATTANTATATATAGTTGGACAAGCAACGGACATCTTTTCCATAATCAATGGCCTTCCCTCCAAGATGTCTACTGAGATCGTTCAGTTCATGACTGTCACTTCCATCTGTCCTAGGTGTCTTCTAGGGCAGAAGGGCTGGTGTGCTGTTGGGTGGTTGCAAATTGCATCAGGAGCTCATGAGTGGTATCTGGAGAAGTCCATTCTCACTGTTCATGGCAATTATGACATACACTGGCAGTGTCATTCAGCCACCAACATTATACAATTTAATATTACTGTTCTCACCCAAAAATCAAATCCTCTTGAGCTGCCCATCATGTTTCCCCATCCCTCTGCTTTACTCCCCAAGGGCACACAGGTCCTTGAACAAAAACAATCCCATGGATGTGTTTGCCTTTGCTTGAGGCAAGACTAATCCAAACTGTCTTCCCTAACACATTTCTCATATTCACCATGGGGACTTTATCACCTTCAGCTGTACATGGAGGATTTGATTGCGCAGGGCCAGCTCAATTGGTATAGTTCTAGTGTTAACTAACCCAGTGGCCTTCACTATATCCCAGTGTTTGAAGGTCCCACCACCCACTGCTTTCAGTCTGGTTTTTCATAGTTCATTGTAATGTTCAATTATCCCAGCTGCTTGTGCATGGTACAGAATATGATACACCCACCCAATACTGTGCTCTCTGGCCCAGGTGTCTATGCGGTCATTTTTGAAATGAGTCTACTTGTCCTACTCACTTCATTCTGGGGTGGCATGTCTCTACAGGACTTGCTTTTCAAGACCCAGGATGCTGCTACAGGCAACAGGGTACATCTCAAGGCACAGGGTACATCTCAAGCTATCCAGCAGTTGCTTCTACAACTGTAAGCATGCTTACAGACACACCTAAAATACCTAAATTAATTAAAACTGCATTTAGAATTCACAAACATAATAAATAAATCTTGTCATTTTCTGCACTGGAGAAGCTGAACACAGGTGATGCCTTCCCAAGTGTTCTGTACCAGCACAACAATTCTGAGACCTCTTTATGCCAAAAATTCTAGTAGGGATTTATAAACACAGATGCACAGCATGTCCTTTGTAAAACTCTAAATCCTAGAATTTCCTTTCTCACAGGTCTGAATACTACTAGAACTTGGGATGTATCTATTAGTCAAGAAAATATTGTGCAACTACAGTGCATATTTCCTCATTTTGTCTTCATGAGCTGTTTGCTTTTTCCATCTAAAGTTATACTGTTTATATTTTGCATGGGAAAGTTTACTATGCTTACTATAATATTGACAAAAGTGTCACATTTCTTAGTAAACCAGAAAGAACAATCTGTCAAGCAAAGAAACTTAGTTTAGTGCTCATTTTAATAAATCAGTATGCAGAGACAGCTCTGTATAATCAGGCTTGGATTAACACTTTAGAAGTCACACACACACAAAAAAGTGATTTTTATGCCTCTTCAAAACTCAGGAATACATTGTTCAATCATGAGAAAGATATCTCCAGTAAAAAGCTTTTATGTTTGCCAAGAACCAGAAGTCACACTGGGAATTTACACATGAAAAGCAGAAGTCAAGTGTTCAAGTTATTTTCTCATTGTACCTGCTGTTAAGATATACTAATGCTAACCATTTCACACACCAAAAAAAAAAAAAAAAAAAAAAAAAAAAAAAAAGGTTTAAAATTTTAAGAGGGAAAAACACCTCAAAGCTAAATTCTTGTGTGATCATCAAATTAACCAATAAGAATCATTATTTTGCTTTTATAAAGAATGGGCAATAAAGCAGAGATTTGAAGACTGTTAAATTGCCTATAGTTTTCATCAGAAAAATGAGTAGTGAAAAATTGAATCAAGCTTTTTCAGAAAAAATAGTGTTGCTGTGGTATGTCTTCTACAGATCATTGGAAAATTGTTTTCAAAGACAGTTTGAAAAAAGTTTTAACACTTTTGTTTCCAATGCACATAACAACCAAATAAAAAGTAGGATAGAGGGTTCTAAGTCATACTGAACAGAGATTTTTATTCCTGTGGTCCCCCTTATTGAAAGGAAAAAAAAAAAAATTAAACAAAAGGATCTCAAACTACAGCCAAAGGGATGCTTCCCTACCACTGGTAGTTGAAAACTGTGGGAAAATGAATAGTCTCCAGACATGATGCCTTAGCTTATCCTCTTCTGTTGTCCTCTCCAGGTTGCCCAACTCCAGAGTAGATTTTGGTCTCTTCAGGGAGTGGGGAAAATTCTAACTTTTGCAGACATCTTGTGTGTCATTTCACCTTCTCTGGATTAAAATGTAAGATCAGAGCTACACAACTGCATTAGAACTTCCTACTCTTGAGAGAAGGAGATGTGAGAATGCTTTAAAAAGCACAAGGTATCCATATTTTAACAGAGTCATGTCAGATAAAATTCTTAGTGTAAAGATATTTTCCTGTGAGAACTCAGGTCTGGAATTTCAAAGTTGACTGTGTGGTTGCCAGAGGATAAGACAATCCAGAATTTTACTAATTTTGCATATTGAATTTACTGTCTAACCAGAGTATAGTTATTGTATAGTTATTCTGATGCGAACCAGACTGAGACATCAGCGTACAGTTCTTTTGCTTCATTGATAGATTTGTTGACCTTCATCCACAGAAGACCCAGAAGTAGCCAGAACCAACACAAAGCATCACAGCACACATTCATTTCCCTATTCGTCAGAAGTGATTTATCTTGAGATTATTGCCCTCTACTTCCCACCTAGCATCGAAGAGTTTCGGAGCCATGTCTTCTGTGTCTCTTGTCATCTGCATCATAGCAAAAAGCCTCCTGAGACTTGTATTTGCTGCACGTTCAAGGGACCCTCCTCTTACCTTGGCAAGCTGCAAACTGCTCTCAGATCACCATACTCGCTGCCCTCTCCTCCTCAACTCCTTGTAGCGGTGGGGTCATGACAGCCTTGCAAATGCAAAAGATGCCAAGAGATGTCACAATCTACCCATGTAAAAGAGATGCTGAAAAACAGCAATACTCAATACCTTGGCTTTGCTTTGGTGCTGTGCAGATCACAGAAAGAGGAAAATGATGCTGCAGAGCACCGAGGTTTTTTGCGCAGTGAAGGGAATGGCAAAAATCAAGCAGCTGCACATTCACAAGCACAGGCAGCTGCGTATGCTCTTGCTTCTTGAACCAATCAGCCTTGCCCTTCTTTTCTGCAGCAGCCATGGAGTTCTCTGCAGCTCGGAGCCTAAAGGGAGTCCCTTGATATTCCGCAAAGGGATGCAGGAGGATAAGGCAGAGGCACAGGAAAGTTGCTTGTGAATTCCTTCCATACGAATGCTACCATCAATTCAACAGGCAGGCGAGTGGCCACTAGCATCCTCTAGCAGCCGCAGCGCTGAGCACACAAACCAGCTACTTTGAGGCTTGCTTCTTCTTCCTTCTTGCAAGCTGCCGCGATCACCATCTCTTGGAGGCGAAGAAGCGACTGCTTCTTCTACCCCTCGCAGTGCCAGTGCGATGCGCTCCAGAGCACTGCTCCTGTGGAAAGAAGTTCCGCACAGCGCACCTAGCATCGAAGAGTTTCGGAGCCATGTCTTCTGTGTCTCTTGTCATCTGCATCATAGCGAAAAGCCTCCTGAGACTTGTATTTGCTGCACGTTCAAGGGACCCTCCTCTTACCTTGGCAAGCTGCAAACTGCTCTCAGATTGCCGTACTCGCTGCCCTCTCCTCCTCAACTCCTTGTAGCGGTGGGGTCATGACAGCCTCGCAAATGCAAAAGATGCCGAGAGATGTCACAGTCCACCCGTGTAAAAGAGATGCTGAAAAACGCCAACACTCAATATCTTGGCTTCGCTTCAGTGCTGTGCAGATCACAGAAAGAGGAAAATGATGCTGCAGAGCACCGAGGTTTTTTGCGCAGTGAAGGGAATGGCAAAAATCAAGCAGCTGCACATTCACAAGCACAGGCAGCTGCGTATGCTCTTGCTTCTTCAACTACTCAGCCTTGCCCTTCTTTTCTGCAGCAGCCATGGAGTTCTCTGTAGCTGTATAAACTACAGTAAAATAGTGTTTGGAGTAGTATAAACTACTCCAAGCACTATTTTATTTCTTGGTAACTTTTTCAAAGTGAGTTTATGTCTGAGAATAGAAGTTAACAGAAATGTGGCCTGCTGTATGCTTAAAGGGAACATTTTAGCATATATAACAACGATAACAAGAACTTTGTACTTGCTGTCACTATCAATTCACAGCTGACTGTCAAGAGATCTCAACTACAAATGATGTTGTATTCTCTGTACACAACTGTCATTCTCTCGAATATAGCTTGACCAGTGAGAAATATTCCATGACTAAGTGTACACCTTATCCAAAATTACCATAACCTATAAAAGTCACATTCTGATGATTCTTTATACAAAGGAGTTATATATTTGTTTATATACTTGCTCTACCTAAGAAACCCAGGGTTCAGTTGACGGCTTTGTATACATTTTTTTCTTCTGCAGGCTTTATTCTTGATTATTTTCATCTTCATTAAAAGAGCAGATTAACTCAAAGCACTGTCAAAATATAAATATATATTCCTATATCACTGCGATTAATTGTATCTTAGGATCTTATTTTTAACATGCTATTTCTCATAAGTTTTCTGAAAAATGTCACTCTTCTGCAAAGGATTTCTCAATCTGAGATGAGATCTTGTTGCGGTTCCTCCAGGGTTTCCCCCTTGGTGCAAATGACCATAAATAAATAAAGGGAGGAGTCTTCCCTAATGTGGATGCTGTTTAATGCAAAGCAAAACCCCTTTGAGATAAGTTTGTATTGTTTCCCGTTCTTTAAAAATAAAAAGTTGCCTTACAGAAGAATCATAATCAAAACTAGCCACTGACAGTCGTGGCCATTGAGGGAAATTACCACTAAAGGTCCAACATTCATTAAAAATGCAGCACTCTCCATAATGAGTGTTACACTCAGAATGTCTTGACCTCTTTCAAAGCCAGCAGAGCAACACTGATTAATAGTGCTCCTGCCCATTAAGTTCAACTTCAATGGTTATGGAAGACACTGAAAAAAATTAAAAATGCATTTGGAACAGAGAAACAGAAAAAAACTTCCATTCCTATTACTTTTATGGGACAAGTAGAATCAGTCTTGAAAGCTGGATCAGGCAAGATCAAAAGAATTGTTACACAAATTAACATTACAGATATCATTACAGATGTTTTGGTCAGCACTCAATGGGAAGAAAAGAACTGAAAGCTGCTTTCTGTTTCACAATTCACAATAGCCTTTAAGCAAGCGGAAATAAATATGAGATAAACGTGTTAATCCTACACTACCATAAATTCACTTAAACCATAAATTCCTTAGTTGTTCACAGCTGCTTGGTTTATGGGACAGTTATATAGGCTGTAAAAGAAAGACATGCATAAATTAAAAATTATGATCTTTTCTTTGCTGAAATGTAAAAAAATCAAACCACACATCCTAAAGAGTCATTTCAATACGCTGTACACAGAATGCTTTAAGTACAGGCCCAAGGCACAAAATGTATGAATGGAGCAATTACTTCCAAATCCCATAGGTATTCACCAAGATTCAAAGCTGCAAGGTACAAGTAAATAGATATATGCTCTGTTACGAATCTCTGTGAGGCTGTAACATCTTTCAAGATCCTCAAATTCTACTCATCTGGCGCAATCATCAGAAAAGTAACTTCACCTTCCTTGACAGTGTTTGATGATTTTGTACAGAAATAGTGACAGGTTGATTTTTTTACCTGCACTGGGAGAGGCAGTTTCATGAAACCAAATCCTGTATTTTATTGCCTACCTAAAAAAACCACACTCCTCAATACCAGCTTGGCTATTCTTCTATTTTCTAATTTTTCTTATACTAGATAAGATATTAATTTGTTAAAACAATGCAAGAAATAAAGCATGTACACACATATTTCAGACAAGCTCCTTCAACAGTAAAACATGAAAATCTGGATATAATTTAAAAGAAATAATTTTGTTTCCAGTTCAGCTCAGAATGATTGTTTCAATAATGCAAAATGAAAATTGCATTTTTTCTGAAAACTGCGTATTATAAAACACAGCATAATGTAAAATACATAAAACAAGATAAAACATAATCTTTCATCAGTGCACCATCCTTAGGATTCCTTATGTCATCTTGCTTTCCAGGGCACATGTTCTGCATTTGACATTGTAGGCTGGAGTTTAACATACTCTTAGCAGCTGTCCCACACCTCATTTGCCCTTAAAAAGACACCCATCTTCTATGCAAACCAAGCAAGTCCTGTCTAACAACAGAATTATAGTCACATTTATCTTCTGCAACTATCTTAAAATCGTAAAAGAAATCAGAAAATAATTTCAACATCGCTCAGGTAGCAAATACAGAAGCACTTAGCAACAACAAAAATTAGGTAATTATTTCTCATCAACCTTTTTGCCATCAAGTAATTTTCACAGAATGACACTGCAAACAGTCTATAATTATGGCATGAATATTGCCCGTAAATGCTTATCTTTAAAACTTTATTGTCATAAAGATTTGGAAAGGATGAAGCTGGATGATTATTTCTGAGGTTTTATCAGAGGTGTAGACTTGTAAAAAAAAACCAAAAACAAAACAAAACAAAACAAACACAAAAAAAAAAANAAAAAAAACAAACGCATCATTATGAAAACAAATGAGATGCCATAGATATCAAAAAGTGTCACATATTCAGAATATTCATAGATGAGAAAATAAAATAGCAAGCATATTTATATTTCTTAATTTAAAGTAATTTGAGCAGCTACAAAAAACAGGGAGATTCCAATTAAAATTCTTAACCACGCTCTTCATAATCACTGTGATCATTAGGATTTTATCTTCATGATGCAGGGAGGTTCAGTCATGCTTTCTGATAGCCAAAATCTAAATCCTAACACAAATTGATAATTCCTTTCAGTGATTATGTGTTCTCATTTACCGTAGCCTTGCAAAGGCTGCTGGTTAAACTAACATCTCTTAGGTAGCATTTTATCACGTAATAGTAAATGTAGTATCTTAAATGTGCATCAGACTGTGTACAATAAGACCTTTGCTGTATGATAAAAAGTGGGATTCTACAAATTTTTGTCCTGTTTGGACAGGAAAAATATGAAGCTGTGATTCTGGAAAATAAGACTTCTAGAAGGCATACTAGATGCTTTACAGGCAACAGAAAATGTGATATACGGACTTGCTACTCTCCTAAAGATTATTTTTAAGTAATTAATGTCAAGAGGTGTAGCAATGGGGAACAAAGCAACATGGACCCCCTTAAGCATCTGAAGGAGATCCCTTTATTACAGAAATCACCCCTGTTTTATACCTTTAATCTCTACCTGACAAAACTGAAACCAAACTGAGGCCAAACAGAATTTAACAAAAGAAGGGCACCCATTGGCTGGCTCAGCTGCTATGCTGCTGTCCATGCGTCCTATTATCCAATCAGCTTCCCGCTCATGTGCTGTCCATGCGTTCCCCCAGCCAATCACAATGTCACTTCCGACTGACTCTCTCCTCACTCCTAGCTGCCTCTCGCCCCCCAACCGACTCTTCGCCGCACAGCCTGCAGCTGTGCGTTTTCAACAGGGCCTTCTGGTGAGCATAAACCTCAACCATTTTAGCAATTATAACCCCATATCCTACAAAGGGGCATCATTAATAATTTTTTATTGCTTGACATGTGGAGCTTACTACTCCTAAGTTGTCAGGACCAACTCATCCTGGCTTGACCAGCTTCGCAGAGCCCTCTGTGCTCCTCCCCAGCAGCTAAACCTACACATTGCTTGAGCCAGCAGGAGTGTTCAGATTTTACTGGAACATTAACGATTATGATTTAGTTTCACAGAATGTTTCTGATTGTGGCGCATAGATCAGTAGGAACTGCACCAAAAGTCTGACTGCCTGGCCAGAGAGTGCTGCCATCCAGCTATTCCCACAGGATATGCTCACTTCACTGCTATGGTGCAGGAGAAAATCCAGTGTCAGGCTTTGTCATAACACAGCAGTCTCTGGTCAGGTGTGCTGATCATGGGTTTAAGTTCTTGTAGAAGCAGACTCAAAGATCTAGAACATCCATTTCATGCAAAATGCCAATGCAGAAAACCAGAATTTACTAGGAACTAAAAGAGGAAATGGATGGATATATACATTCACTTGAAATTCTTCTGTACCCAGAGCAGCAGCATGATCTAAGGGGGAAAACCAGCTGCTGTCAGAGTCCTCCCCACTTTCTTCTCTCTTATAAAATCAACATTCCTAAAAAATAATAATTTTAGAGCTTTTAAATAATAAATTTCACACTTTACCACCTCAACCCAGACACTTAAAACATTGTAATTTCCCGAAATCTATTCAATTTAGCATAATATTCAGGCCTTGAAAGTGGCATTGCATTTCTTGGCATCTATAGACAATTGTTACACATGGCAGAGCTCTAGGTACTGCATAAGAATATGCAATGTTGTCATGTTTTATGAGGTCATAACACAGTATGCTATGCCAGAGGCAAAGCAGTCTGATTATTGTCTCATAAAAGTTGCATAATTGTATTACTTTTATCCTTGTATGGCAAACATTTAAGATGAGGTTATATTGAATTTTTTCCTTGGTTAATTTTTTAAAATTATTTTTCTTCAATATTTTTCTTTTCCAGAAGCTTTTACAAATGTTCTGTAAATGGACAACTATGCAGGCAACAAGGAACAGTCTTCCAAAAGTTCTCTTTCTTGGGCTTTACAATATTCTAACCTATATTATAAACCATGCACCTGAAACACCCAAATTTCATAAATCTTTATTCATAAAATTCTCTTTAGTAGAGACACCAGACTTCTCATTTCTGCAGAAGAGCTAAAATTTTACGTCTATTTAATTTACCTCTATCATATTAATCCCTCACAACTGTATTTGCTTATAGACACATAATCCTGCCCAAAAAAATGAGACCCACATGTTATAACAGTGACTCAGAGACTTAGATTCTTATTCTCCAATGGCATTAAACATATTCTGCTAGAAATTGTGACAGCATTTTCCTGCCATACAGTCTATACAAGCTTATTGCATTTATCTATCTCCTGTATTCAGTCAGTAATTACTATTCACTGTAGTTATTGCACAATCAGAAGAAACAGTTGGATCAACATTGAGCAGACTCTAGCAAACCAATGAGACTCAAGTTTTCTAAGAGTGTAGCTACATTATAAACCAGTGTGGTGCAATGAGAAAAAGATATACCTTCACGCTGTGTCTCTGCTAATAGTGAAATCACAGAATGGCTGAGGTTGAACGGGACCTCTGGAGGCCATCTGTTCCAAGCTCTGCTCAAGAAAGACCACCTAGACCTGGTGGCCCAGGAGCATGTCCAGATGGCTTTTAAATATCACCAAAAAGGCAAACTCCACATACTTCAAGGGAATGCTGGTGTGGCCAAGAAAGAGTTAAATTTCTAGTAGCTTGTATGGGGCTGTGCTTTGGATGGAATGAACCACATGTCTTTTTGGTTTGTGCAGCTCACCTCTTGTCCTGTCACTGGGAATCACTGAAGTGAGCATGGCTCCCTCTTTTTACTTCTGTTTTATACACACTGATAAGATCCATCCCACCAGCACCAAACATTCACTTCTCCAGGCTGAGTGGTCCCAGCTCTTTCGGCCATTGCTCATAGGAGAGATGCTCCAGTCCCTTCATCACCTTTGTGACTCTTCACTAGACTCTCTCCACTAAGTCTGTGTTTCTCTTCTACTGGGGGCCCAGAACACACTCCATGTGTGGCCTTACCAGGGCTGAAGAGAGGGGAAAGATTGGGTCCTTCAGCCAGCTGAGGGACAGAAGGATAGTGTTCGTCCAGGATACCATTAGCCTTTTTGCTGTAAGGGCACAACTGGTGCAGCATTAGTTGGGGTCCATGAGGACACCAATACTGCCAAGCTGATTTCAAGCTGGGTAGCACCCAGCATATATTGGTGTATGGTGCTAAGTTCCTGGTTCTAGCACCCTACTGGTGCATAAATTGCTGGCCCTGAGCCGATACTCCAGTGGCCTCAGCAGCACACTGCAGCGCACAGCAGCACAGCTCCAGCATACTACTGGAGGGCTCTCTGTCCAGCCTGAGTGTGGGCAGCTACAAATGTGCTGCATTTGTAAAAGTAGAATATCAATCTTGGTTTCCAGGTTTTCCTTGGTTTCCTTTTTCCTCCTCTAGCAGGAGGGAAACCACATAAAGTGCCAAAGTAGTGAGGTCAAAGGCATAACAGAAGACTCCAGGAAAAGATGCAAGTCAAATTAATAACAGAAAGCAGCTCTTTGACAATCAAATCGCTAATCCAGGTGCACTACTAGAGCACCTGCATATTTCTCAGGAATAATTGACCTCTTATGGATTAGATGAAGGTGGCCCATCCACCTTGGTCAAAATCTATAAAATGTTGGCCCAAATTGCCGTCGTGCAATGTGTTATAACATGATCTCATGGTGTTGATGCGAAATTCCCACTGAAGTCCAAGTGTCATAATTGATGTGGAATGGACTACAGCCAACCATCACCCACACCAGAGTCTGTTATTGACACGTGTATCCACCCACTGGGAACAGCACAAAGCCTTGTGACAACAGCACACCCAGGCCTGCCCCTGACCAGCACAGAGGAATGAGCCCATTCCTCTGCAGGTCCTTTAAGCCTTGACAGCACTACCCTGCAAGCTGTTGTCAGACTGTACCCAGCTTTTCTGCCCTGTGGGTAAAGGGCACTGGCAGCTCATGATGTGAGCACCGTCTTTTCACCCAGGATATTATCAAAGGGGTGGTGAAGCTGCTTGATAGGGCAAGAGCATCCATAATTCCCGCACTGGGCAGAGGTCAACTTGGATACCCTGAGTGGCACACAGCAGGACCATGGGGAGTGTGGCCTTTGCAGCTGCGCACAGTTAACACAGGGTCCTGTCTTAAGAGAGTCAGATTTAGTCCCCTACAGAAGTTACCAGTTTATTCCTGAGATTGACTCAACAGTGATACTAGTGCTTTCACAGTTGCATCTGTTCATTAGATGAGCGATTCAGTGCAACAAAAGTATGACATAAAATAAGAGTTTAGAGACTCAGTTGTCTTCAAAAAAGGAGTTATTTTTCCATTCTCTCCTTTCCCCATGGGTCTGCGTACTAGTACAAAGAAAAAAAGTTAAAGGTGTGATTGAGTTTGCAATGCTGTTTAGTTTTCAACTGAGAAAGTCTGATGGCAGCAGTTCACTTCCAAATTATTAATAACAAGAGAAAATTGTTTCAACTAAGAAAGCTCAGCATGACAACTAAATATGTACCATAGCAATTTAAATAGAATCTCACATTAGTTTTAGAGTGCTGTAGTTCAGGGATTTCAGAGTGGACCAGAGAAAAAGTAACACTTGAAACATGTACAAAGTTTTCTTTGTCATTCAATCATCATTACTTCTTCAAATAATTGTACATAAATGACACATTTGTGTGGTCTGTATTACTTTTGAAAATCCTCTGTACATGCACCTGTTTATGACTTGTTTCACCTCTTAGCTGAGATGATGATTGACAGAAACAGAGATGCAGATTCTACTTTGCACACAGAATCATTACTGTGCTGAAATGCCAGTCATTTAAAGAAAAAAATCCAGAACCTTGCAAAAGAGACGAAGGGCTATTAAGAAAGAAAATTTAATGATTTGAACTCATCTGTTCATCTTTCTCTAGAACGCAATTTTGTTTTAATTTTTTGCCTAGCTTTTACATCAGGAACAGAGAAACCAAAAAAGCGTCTGAAATTCTACAGGGAAATCATCATAGTTCTGAAAATATTCCAGGTCTACAGTGATCCAAATTATTTTGTGAAACCAGGTAATTACAATTATTAAACTAGTGCCTGTGTGTGCCAAGTTCAGAAACTTTCAATTTAACAGTAAAATCAGAAAAGGGGAAATTAATTTGAAAAACACCTTACATTAAACATAATAAACAGTTTTAAAATACATTAAAAATCATTTTCTAATTTCAAAATAATTATTGCCCTAGCAATCTAAGCCAAGGCATAAGCTGTCCAGCCATCATCACTGCTTACAGCAATTCCAATAGAGAAGGACCTCCAGAGTCCACCACGTTGCTGTTTTTATTTTGCAGACATCATCAGCATCATCCAATTGCAGCCTTACTATCAAATTCCAACCTGCCATATGCATTTGAATACTTGTTTACAAAAAATTCCTCCATTACCTCCATAATGCCCCCTACATTTTTAGGACCTTAACACTTCCCCTTCACCCTCCTACACTTTCTCCTGTTTCATCCTACACCACTAGTCTTCAGCACTTAAATATAAGGGCAACATACTCAACATAGTCTAAGACTTGTGGAGGACTCTTTACATTTCAGATGAATAAACAAACCCCAGGATTTTATGCATTTGTAATGCAGCATTTAGACAGCATCCCTGAGGTTTCACAGAAACAACTCTTTTTATCAGGAAAACTTTAGTGGCTTTGCTCATATATTCCTAGTACAACTGCTAATGATGTTCCACACTTTAATTTATTCACTTAGTATTCCTCTCACCACTCACCTGAAACAGTTCATTATTTTATTCCTAAATAATGACCTAATCAACACACTTAGTTAAATAAAACTTTTCTTGACTGCATAGTAGTAAGCCTTCTTGCTAACATCTTACCCTTACATGCCACACACTGAATTAGAGAGGCACCTACATTCTTCTAAACTAACCTCCTATAGTTTCCACACTATAAAATCAAAATTAATATATCTGGGGTTTTTAATCATACTACATTAGTATGATTAAAATCAGGTTGTCTTTTTTTTTTTTCATTAATCTCAGAGAAGATAAAGCAGTCTCTTTAGGGGTCAAGAAGACCTGGGTGAGCATTCCTTCCTAATTTATTCTCTGATGAGGATACATACCTTAGGATTTAATTTCTTTAACAAAAAGTTATTTGGCCAAGATTTGACTTAGAGTAAACTTAAAACCTTGTCCATTTACCTTAGGTTTTGGTAAAAAGCATGTATTAAATATATTTCCTTTCATAATTACATTTTGCCCATATCCTCAAGAAAGTGCAAAATAAAATTGCCTCTCTATATTTTATTCAAAGCAAAGTTGCAGCAGCTAATTTTAATGCATCCATTAGGATTCCTTCAATTTTAGGAACTTGAAAAGCAGCAGAGAGGAAGCATACTAAATAAGGCTCATTTATCTATTACAAATATCTCATTTTGTAAGTACTCTATAAAAACAAATTTATGATGTTTTCATGTTCCAAATACCTAAGCAAAAAGTAATTCTCACTTAAGTTGACCCTCAGATTAATCTCATATCTTAGCCATTTTTCATTTCAGTCTCATAAATTCTTGTCAAAAGGATCATTTAATGTTTTACTGAATGGAAGAGAATGCAAAGAAAGCATTCTAAGAAGATAACTTTATTCACCATGGCTTTCAGGCTGCTGCACCTCAGCTTCCAAACTGCTGCATGTGCAAATTTCAAATGTACAAGGAAATCGGCAGAATGAGATATAGCTTCTAAAAAAGAAACTGGATATGATAAACTGGAAAATTGACCTTGACATTTTTAACTTCTTATAAGGTGTCACAAATTAAGAAAACTATAAAAAAACAGTGCTTCCCAATACTTTTCACTAAAGCATGAACAATTTAAGGAATCTAAATTATATTATAGACTTGTCAGAAAGTTTTAGAGCAGTGTTTTAAAAATTAAAATTTGTTTAAAAATAAATGAGGGTAAAGATCCAGGATAGCATGTCATCTGACTCTATGATTCTTTAATCTGTTTTATGACAGCAAGTTTTTTAGAGTCAGGTGTTGTAAAAGCATAAACCAAAATGGTTCCAGACTTAAATGCAAAAGGCAGGCTGCCCTGCTTTTTTTTGTACTTACAGAAAAAGTGCCGGGAAAGCTAGATCAAACTGCTCTAGTTCAAAACTCCTTGGAGAAAAATGCAATAGGCTTGGGTACAGACAGAGATAATAAAACATTTCTACTATATATTTGAATCAACTGAAAATTAATGCTTATATATGCACCTTAATTTTTTGCATGATCTATAACCTTAACAGTATTGCTGAAAGCAAGATGCAAAAAATACTTATATGCTATGCAGTGCTCATACAGATTAAAAGGATTACAGGATCCACAGATCAAGACACCTTCTTCATCTCCTACACTATTATCCAAAAATTCTTCTTCCTGAGAAAGATAATATCAGTGACAATCTGTATGGCCATCTTTGCTCTAAGTGCACAGTACTGGCTCACAGTCAACTCAAGGCCCCACCACAGCATACAAGTTCTTCTCTGCAAAGTTATTCTCCAGCTTTCCCACAATGCTGAGGTCAACAGCATAAATGGTAAACAGATTTAATGTTAAATTTACACCCAATAAAACTATCTTTACAGGAGCTAATAATTCAAATTATTCACTGAGTTATACTCTCACAAACAATATAGCTCACAGTGAGGGAAGTGACATCACCCAGTCAGAATAGGGTTTGACCAGAAGTTTCATAAAGGACTTTTTCCTTTTAAGTTTGTTTAAAAAACTGAGTAAAATGACTATGCAAAACTCTAAGACTCCACTATTTCAATTCTGAAATAGTGTTAGAATGCATAATTTTCTTATTCTTTACAGGAAAAACTGCCTGTCTGGTACCTCATTTTTTAGGTCATAATAAGTCTTTGTGGCAGATTTTCTCTCCAGTGTATAAAAAAAGGCAGTGAACTGTGGGTCATTACAAGAGAGGATGTCATGAAGTTTGCATGAGGGAGCTAGAGCCAGCATTGCAGGAAGAGGGAAGTTGGCTTCTGCTTTCTCTGTGTTGGCTGCATGGGAAGGCAGGTCTGTTAGCTTAGGGGGAATAGAGATTCCCCATCATTCTCTTGACAGCAGAAATCAGTAATTGTCTATCTGCCTGCAGCAACACAGCAAATTGAACATGGTCCTGTAACTCAATTAAACAGAAAAAAAATGGCATCTTCCAAATACTTCGGGAGTAGAAACATTTCCTACAATGTGGTAAAGTGCTATTGCAAGTTCAATAGGGACTTCAGAGGTTCAAAACTGAACTGCTCTTAGGAGCTATGTAGTATGAAATAT
Source organism: Peucedramus taeniatus (assembly GCA_013400575.1). Lineage (NCBI taxonomy): Eukaryota > Metazoa > Chordata > Aves > Passeriformes > Fringillidae > Peucedramus > Peucedramus taeniatus. The sequence goes on from WBNO01029110.1 coordinate 24,779, forward strand.
TCCATCTACTGGATAAAGAATATTAGGAAGGAAAAGAAAAATTCATGGGAAATGGCAAAAAAAAAAGAAATTTTAGGACTGTCTGATATGTATTAAATGACCCATACTTTCATATATGTTGAATATATATTCTGAAACTACTATAGCTACAATCCTATAGTGCAGTTAAAAAAAGAAGACAAGGAGATGATTGTGGTTACTCATTTGTTTAGACCTTGTCCAGAGTTTCAGGGTCCATAACCATAAATCTGAAGTAAAAGCCAAGCATATCTATTTGAGTGTGTGAAGCAAAGGGAAGTATCTGAGAGCAGATGCCAAATCTTGGCTCATCCACAAAGAAAATGGATTTCATTCTATACCCAGGCTTGCCTTTAATATTGACCCTAATTTATAGGTGATAGGGTTTGGATTTTTTCAGGCACTTCCAGGAAGCCCTTTAAGCAACATCCAGAATTAAATATTTGTCGTTGTTTATTCTCTCAACAATTAACTGCATGTAAGATTGTTACAATTTTACTCTCTGCTAATGAGGAAAGTCAAATGCCCTGTTCTGTCTCCTTCCCCTTTCTGTATGTAAGAAAACAGTTTTTCTTAGACACAGCTCCTGATAGGTGGAGCTAGTGATAAATTTTAAACACACCAAGCTACAAAAAATTTCCCTTGTGCTTAAATAAGCATATAAGAAAATGATTCAAAAAAGCTGTTATATTATTTGTTGTATCTAAAAACGAAAGAGTGTGTGTTGGAATCCAAAATGCAAGGAGCTTTCAGAACTTTGGGCCTGTAAGCCAGAGCTTAGAATTAAACACAGGATTTAATCTGAGACCTTGGAAAAGGCTTCCAAACTTAGGTGCTAGAATCAAGAATGTGGATTTATAGTTTAAAGCAGAGACACATTAAGCTAAGTAAAGTTTCGAGTTTTAGAGTTTAAGACATATAAAAAAGTAGTTACAGAGGTAAACAAGGAGTTTAGAATGCAGTACTTTAAGTTTGTGTGTCATAACATGATTGGCTAAGAAAGCTTACACTGTAGCATAAGTCCATAAGATGAAATATTTAAGGATTAGGTCAAAAACATAAATAGCAGTGTTTTATTGGTCAATAACTCCTTAAAAGGTCTTGTAACTAAAGGTCTTGTGACCTTCTGAGCCATGCTGTAACGATGTGAGCCAGATTCACCCTTCCTGCCTATGTAGAAGGTAAGAAAAATAAACCACATCATCAAAAACAATTCAGAGGTCCCATCTCAAATTCCTTCCAAACTTCCCCACAAGTGAATTACCACAGTGTGTTTTTTTCTTACAACCCAATTCAGCTGCAAACATCCATGCAATTTTATTCTCTGACTAGTTAGAGAAATCACAGTTATTGCAAATTTTATTTGTCTGGCAATAGGCCAGACGCATGTACAATTTGCCAGAGGGAAAGGGAAGAATGGGTTATAGATACTTCTGAATGCTTCTTGGGACAGCCTGTATACTACATATGTATAAAGGTATATTTTGTAGAAATATTTTAGATGCCAGGTAAAGAACAGCATTTCCATACCTGGAAAACATTTTCCAGATTTTTAGTATTCATCACTCTAAGACCGCTATCAGGACATCCAAACCCCAGTACTTCTACTGACAAGAGCACCTTATTTTAAACTTCAGCCTAAAAGCACAAATTCATTTATGGAAGATAGAAACAGAATCTGAAAACCATCCTTGTCTTCAGAAAGTCTCTGTTAAAGTGTTCTTAGAACATGTCTTCCTTTCCCAATGCTTTTTTTTAATTCTTGGAAGTAAATAGTAAGCCATGAAAGCTTGATGGAAAAACATGTATAGATATGTCATATAATATGGTATAATAATGTTCTCCTGATATCTCACTGGGTCAACAAGTAGGTTGTAGTCCTCACATTTCACTGAATATAATTCCCTCAGTCAGGATTTTATCCTGAGGAAAAAAAAAGGCATAGAGGCCCCAGAGATGGGAAAAACAATCTTTATCTTATTCACTTCTCCTGTGTTTTGCTCATGTAGAATGTGTTAGGAATTTATTTACCTGAACTGATGAGCCTGATTAGACTCTGGTGTGAATTGTGTTCAATCACTGACCAATGGTCACACAAGCTGTGTCAGAGACTCTGGAAAGAGTCATGAATTTCATTATTATCTTTCTTAAGCCTTCTGTAAGTATCTTTTCTCTATTCTGTAGTATAGTTTAGTATAGTTTTCTTTAATATATATAATATCACAAAATAATAAAATAGCCTTCTAATTAAATAGAGTCAGAACATCGTTCTTCCCTGGCACGAAGAGTCAAAGCTTCGTACAACAGTAGGTGACAAACACGGTGTCTTGTTCTAAAGTGACCAGAAACTGCTGACAAAGGATTATCTATGACAGAAACAATTACAGAACAGAAATTCATAAATAAGATAAATTAAACAAAACAAAACATGAGGTACAAAATAAAACATGATAGTCTAGGTACACTAAGAAAAGAAATATTTGTTCACCTTTAAAGACAGACAAATGCCTTTGCAAGCTCCAACATTACTGTGGTATACAGCTCCTGTAATTAAGGTCCTCCTGTTACCTGCAGCCCTCCTCAGGATGCTGAGGCCAGCAGAATGACTCTAGGTAAATTCACAGGACAGAGAAAGCATATCAAGAATAGAGGACTTCCTGCCTCAGTGAGAGAAGAGGCTCAGGCTGCCCCAAGCTGGGCACAGCCAATTCCAGCACCCCCAGCACACTCCCTCAGCCCCACAGTCCCACAAGACAAAACCCAGTAGAAAAATGCAATCCATACTCATACTTACCTTCATTCATGAAAACCTGTGGATAAAGATACCAAAAGCAGGTATTCTTTTGCCTATTTTCCTCATAAATCTGGCGCTGAAATCCTGTCATCACCTCTTAGGATGTCAAAGTTGAAAATCCAAAGATAAATATAATACAGAATTAGAGTATTATGTTACTGTGCCAATGAATGAGCACCACAGGTTAATAAAGCTAGCTATAGATCCATTACATTATGATATTTACTGTTGCTGTTTCAGGAGAAGCTTCATTGGTAAAACCCACTGTGAATTTCTCTTGGTTCACATTTCACCACAGGGAAGAAAATGTCAAGGAATGGTCAACAGAGTAACACAACTAAAATCAGCCTAAGAAAAGGTTGCTGCTAGTGACCTACAAGCAGCAAGAGAATACAATCAGGTAAAGAATTTGAGACAGAATAGTACTGAGCAGAATAAGTTGCTAATTTTCTGGAGGAGAAAAAGTGTTCTTTCTTTTAAACACCGTGTCATTGCTTGTTAATCCTGATAATCATGGCATCCTTTTTTAAAAAGGAAACAATGGTAGTGAAAATCTAAATGCAGCTCAACTTTTACAAGCTGTTTGAATTTCAGACCTTATTTCCAAATATTTTTCACTGTATTTGGGACATTTAGAAACTACTATTTTTACAGAAGCAGCAGCAATTTTAGAAATTTTAAGTCCTACCAGTGGGAATGCTGCCAAGATGAAAAATAAATTCTTAAGCTGTATTAAGATTTAGAAATACAGCTACTTTTATTAAAGCACTCTGTAAAACCCTTGAACTTTCTGTGTATCAAGAGAAACACACAAGTTTCAGATCTCTGCAAGGTTTAAAAGTCAAACTTTCGTGAAGTGAAATGGAAGTGATGGTTTGAGAGTCTTCTCTCAGGTTAAAATTCTGGGAGAAAAGGAGTATAGTATAGGAGAATATGCTTTCTAGGCAAGTGAAACAAGTCACCTATGGTCAAGCCATTGTTTCTCCACAGCGTGGGGTCTTACTAGTAAAAATGAAAAACAGCAGAATCACAAAAGGGATTCTAGGACAAATAAATTACAAACTTTAAATAATATCTTAGAAGGAAAAGTGTCAAACTGGAGAAAATCACATCAGCTGAATAATGCGATAGCTTGTTTTGAGATGGATGTTACCTACCATTTTCCGTAACAGCTCTGCCAAAATAATGGGCAAGTACTAATTATATGCAAGTGAGAAATCACTGATAACGCAGAAAAAAGATAAGAGCAGTATAGGAATTAAAGGACTTCAAGGAGAGGAGTAAGGCATGCTGAACGTTAAATTTTATGAAATGCAAACCTTTTTATCAAGAGATTAGTATAAAGAGACTTAAAACAGTAACATTCTCAACAGGAAATAACTACAGAGGATACAGATTTGCATTTATTGATTAGCCAAGGTAAAGTATAAGCTACCAGAATAAAGTAGGCATGAGAAAAGCAAATACCATACTAGAATGCATCAGGTGAGGTTTTACTCTTAGCAATAGGTGTGCATTCACAGCCCCAGTCAAGGCTCCTCAGTTTTTCTGAAGGATGAATTCTTTGGACAATGTCCTCAGGCATGTAGTGAGAATCTTGGGGCATTGCTGTGGGGGCCCCGGAGTGGACATCAATGATTCCTGTGCTTCCCTTCCAACTCAGGATATTTTATGATTCTATGATTCACTACTGCAGATAACTTCCAAGAAATTTCAGCATACAACAAAATAAAGGAAATATTCCTTGCCTTTTCTCAGGGTGCAAAGAGCATAATTCACTGTGATTTTTTGATATTATACAAATGTAAGTAACATATCTCTAATGTCCTACTTAGATTTTGAAAAGACGGGAAAAAGATTACTGACCTGTTTCAGAGAAAGCAGTGACATGCTTCAGGTCAAGCAAAAATCCACAGGCAGAGTTTTGCAGACACATTTCTCTTATCTATCCTCTTCTAACCTTTTAGCTGTATTCCGATGCAGTAATCTGCTACTGTTTTTGTCATAGTGTAAGTAAAATTCACAAATGCTACAGCTCCATGAGAGCCTGCTTTGTTATGCAAATGAAGAGGTTCTGAAACAAAAATGTGTAATAAAACATGACATGATTCAGAGATAGATCACAATTTTTTCTCAGAGTAAACATTTTTCAACCATGTTATTTCAGATTAAAATTCCTATTTAGCGAGACAAATAGTAGTAGTTTGAGTAGTTTCAGGACTTACTTATCACCTCTAAACGTTAACTAGAAGTGTTCTTTCTGCTCATTAGTCATGAGCCATTTTCTCTGTTCAGGCTCAGAACATTTGTTATCTGCTCCCCAAGTCTTAAAAACTTTATAAACTTCATAAACAAGGATACCCTCTACTCCATAAAGTCACAGCTAATTTTAGATCTGGATTAAAAATATATGGTCCCACTTAACATTATTAAAAATTGCACATAATCTGATATTGCCCTAGAGACAACATGTCTGAAACACCATCTTTTTACACTCTTGCCTGCAATTCTAAAATCAGAATACTGACACATATGGGATTTAACCTGAAAAAAAGAGGCTCAGGGAAGACCTTATCACTCTCTACAATTACTTGAAATGTGGCTGTAGACAGGCGGGGGTCGATCTCTTCTCCCAGGCAGCAAGTGACAGAACGGGAGGACAGAGTCTTAAGCTGTGCCCAGGAAAGTTTAGGTTAGACATCAGGAAAAAATTCTTCACAGGACACTGGAACACTGGAATCGTCTACCCAGGGAGGTGGTTGAGTCACCATCCCTGGACATGTTTAAAACAAGACTGGATGTGGCACTCCGTGCCATGGTTTGCTTGATGAGGAAGTGTTGGGTCACGGGCTAAATGATCTCAGAGGTCTCTTCCAACCTCGTTCATTCTGTGATTCTGTGACAGCTCAGGGCCTTGACACAATTTGATTTACAGGGGCCACACTACAGCTCGGAGCAGCAGTTCCCAAAGCTGCTTATAGTGCTCTTTCTTCTTGCTGCCTTCTCACCTCACTGGTCTTCATTCTGGTCTTTGAGCCACTGCTTGCTCCTTTCTTTACCCAGAGACTTCAGTTTTTTCCTGATTACTGCCTACACCACACCATCCCTGCCTTCTTATGCTCCTCCTCAAATGGTAACTCACTTTACCTCCCAGAACAACTTCATGACTGAGATGTGCTCACGTTATTTAAATTTTATGTACTAGCATGAAAATGATATACGTTATTCAAGCAATTAGTGACTTTAAACAGCTTTCCACAGCAGAAAAGATTGCCCTTCATTTTACTTCAGAAGATAAAAAAAGGAAAAAAACAAATAAACCCAAAAAAGCTAGCAGAGCTAATGAACTACTACACTTTTATTCATCTGTGTATAAAAAGGACTAGGATGTTCTTCTGGGTACTTCTACACTCGGATAGGAGATTCTTTTCAAATTAAATAAGTATTTCTCTGCTCCATACAAATAAGAAATATTCTAAGAACAGATACATGTACAGATACAGTTTCTCATGCATGTAACATTTTTTAAATCATTACTACATACACCATGAGGTATTTGATGCACAAATGTTAAAAATCCATAAAAGCAGAAAAAATATTTTCAGCAGAAGCCTAGTTTTATGACTTTTAGCAGATCATGTACAATTACTATGCATTAACAGAAGTAGAATGTAATAAAATGTGTGCAGCAGCACTGTTAGATATTTTAGGGCAGCCTGAGACACCTCATGAGTAACTGGAAAACGTGAAGTACCAACAAAATAAAGCAAAATTTAAAAGAAAAATGTAAAAAAATAAGTTGCATTAATATTTTCAAGTGGTTGATTGAACCTAAATACTTTCCTACATAGTACAGGAAATCATCCTTCAGCTGCAGTCAAAAGGACAACCTGCTCAAAAACAGTGCTCTCTTTCATGAGAAACCTGGAATACATAATTTCTACTTTTCATGTTTCAAAATAAAAATGCATTAGATCAGCAACAGGACTCTGAAAATTGCTTTCCACACATTTTTAAGAGAGCTTCTCTCAGCAAGCATCCAGGAAGCAGAAAGACCATTAACTTACAGCTTAATTTGCAAGATCTTGGTTTAGCAAGGGGTTCTGCAGGAACAAGAAGCTCCTAAATAGTAGGGTATATATTGAATAAGCCAGAATCATTAATAAACTGACATTTTGTTACTTTCTGGTTTTGGACAACTGAATAAAGTTTGCCTCTCATAGGTGCTGAGCTGACAGGCCGAATATCAAATCTATGTCAGAGGTGTCAAAGAATACAGTCAGTGCCTGTAGCTCAGTGTGCAGCTGCAGCATGAGCTGCAGGTTAAGTTCTGAAGAGGCAGGAGCCTAAGCCTGAGGCACGAGGCCATGACCTGCCAATCCTTTGCATAACAAAGGGCCTGGGGATGTGTGGCCCAGCCGGGTGGCCATACACTGGAGGCACCGATGACTTCAGACTTTCCCATCCTTAGATTTAGAGGGTATAAAAGCCCAGGGGTTCCTTTGTTTGGGGTCCTTCCTCGGAGGCACACAGCTTGAACTATTTTGTTATTGCTCTAAGTTTTAATTATTTTAAGGATCGGGATGTCTGAGACTGATAAGGCTAAACCTGGGGTTAGCCAGTGAGGAAACCTTCAGCTCATTGCTGGGGGCTCCAGCCATTTCCTCCCACCCAGGGCACAACCTGCAACTTGCACTACAGCTGCTCATTGAGCTGCCTGCGCTGGGCATATTCCCCAGCAGTTAGTTCTAGAGATATTAGGTCCACACATCTGTCTGAAAGAAAAGCAACACAGCTATTTTATCAGAGCATGATAAAAAGCAGCCTTCTTCAGCACAGCTCATGCCACATTTTCCTCACATTTTCTACTTATTCTCTATAGCTATCATTTTTTTTTATCAATCCCAAAATTTGGTCTAAATCTTTCAAGGACCATTCATAAATTCAGATTATGTGCATGATGCTAAAGTTGTAGTCTACCTTTAATATTCCCCAATCAGTATCATCTGTAATTTTGTAGCCTAATTAAAATGATCCATGGTTCAAATATTCCTCACTAATTGTTTAATTCTCTAGATAGTTTCAATAAACACACTATTTGTGACATCAATGTACAGTTTTATATATGATATTTAAACAGCATCAATTTTTAACACTTTTATAGTACTTGTATGGTAATAAGACCAGAATTCTATAAGAATGACAAATATAGAAAATTAGATAATTTGTGGAGCTTCACAATGAATTTAAGAAGTTCTGTTTGAATGCTAGTCTGTTTGTTGGGGTTTTTTAACCATATGAGTTTTGTGTGATAAGAGATATTGCCTCTCTCCACAGTTTGTTTTTATGCCAGTAGATCATGACTAAGAACTCTAACTTAAAATTTTATTGTTTAAATACTCTTACAGTTGCATAAAACCACCTGTGTTTATTTTTTTTTATCTTTTAAAGAGATCTAGTTTAAGCAGCATTGGGTCCTGAGGCTTTCCAAACCATGGTTGCAGTGACCTCATTAAACTCTTCTGCATTATCTGAGACTCAAAGTCTAAGCATTGGGAAATCTATTCTGGCTCCAATCTTCTATTTATATAACACCAATCTTCTACTTACATAACAAGAAAATTTCATTGCTTACAAGCAAGAAGACAGGCGTCAATTTCTGATAAACCAAACAACATTCCTTATTCCAGACTAAATTATTTTATCAAAATCCGTGTATGTCAAAAGGCAAATTTTTCATTCCCTTAAAAAATTGAGTCTTGTCACAATCAATACCATTCACTGGTTGAAAACAAAAGCGTCTCACTCTCTGCCATTATAAGTGGATCTAAAATAAATACCAGCATTTGAAAATGAAAATTTTGTTATTACTTCTATGAATGTTAGCAAAACTAGACAAAGTGGGAACAATGAGGGCTTTCTTTCGAACTGTATCTCACTAACACATTACACATTTCTGAAAATACTTCATTCATCTGTTAATTTTTATTAGTTATGATTAGGAACAAATGACTCACTTTACTAAATGAAAGTCACCTGCAGTTCCTCCTAGTAACCCCAAGCAATGGAGAGCAGTTTTTTACATTCTCCAAGTTTAATTCTGTTCTGTGTCATTAAACCTATTTCAGTCCCTTTGCTACCAGAATTCCACAATTCAATAATGAAGAACAGACAAATTTTCTGTGTTTAAGGCTTGGGAAAAACTTGTATTAAATAATTTTAAAATAATCTAAGGTAGCTATTTCCATAATTTGAAGTATAGATATGAAAAATTGACTGTGCAGTTTTAAATTAATGGAAGCCTGCCTTACTCCTGAAAACTAAGATTTTCCATCAAGTCTGTTGTAACACCACAGAAAATTAATGACCGAGTGAATGACACTAAGTTTAGAATAACACTGTAAAACAAGGGCGCTTAGTTCCCAAAGAGGATGTATCCAAAAAGAACATTGAGTTACACTCAAAAGTATATGATCCATGAGCTGCCAGAAAAAGTTGCAAAGCTCCAGCCTTTTTCAATTAAACACCCATTTATCAGAAAAACTGTCTTTACCATTGAACTAGGAAAGTAACCTTTCTTTGTCTCCCATTGCTGAATTCACCAAGAAAACCTCTGAAATGTTTTGCCATTTCTTGAGACAGGAGTCAAAGGTCAGCAAAAATAATTTACTCATAAATGTGAACAAAAGACATTTTATGTCCAGGAAACTACGCTAGCAAACTGTCAGATAGTGCCAGATGAGAATATTAAAACTTTCTTATGATGGGATTAATTAATGATTCCTCATGCATTCCCACTGCATGATACAATATAGGAGAGTTCAGCTTCAAGGCAAGTCTATCAGAGAGGCTTAGAGATTTCAGAGTACTTATCAATGCTCCTCCAGCTGCATAGAGCAAAGAAAATTATCAGGACAATCATATCACAGGTGTACTCTCTGTCCTCCCAGCAGTAAGAGTCTCAGATCTGGTGTTTTTCTGCAATTCACAGCACACAAGCACCAGGACTGATCGATGATGTCAAAAATACCACGCAAGTTACAAACTAGTGCTGGTACTTTCCATCAGGGAAGGGCAACTGTATATCCAAGAGATTCAAAGAAACATGGCAATTCTGCAGACCTCTGAAATTTCCAAGCAGAAACAGGCTTGTCAAGTATTTTCTAGTTGTTTAACAGGCTTGGAAAAAACTGCTCACAATAAGAATTGGCTACCAAGAAAAAAGAATGACTCTATGTAGTGTGTTTGCCATCCAAAAAATAAAAGAGAAGTTCAAGTGGAACAGTCAGAACATTTGTACTAGCTAAAGATTTTGTTCTGTCCCTGGTTTTTGCAAGTTCATCTACTTCACCATCACCACCTGCCATCTGTCTGGATCTGATCTGGCAGTTCTCTGCTCACACTGCAATTATCATCATTTTAGCAATCAGCAGTGCTCAAGATGTTCCCTTTATTTCACATCACCAGCTGGCCATTTTGTATCTCCTCAAGAAGTAAGCCTATTGTCCTGGTTCCAGCCAGGACTGAGTTAAGTTTTGCAGTAGAGGCGGCATGGCTAGGACCCAGACGTTATTCTATAGCACCTCATGTCATCACCAGGGGCAAGAAAAGGGGTTCCTTCTGGGGAGAAGTGGTTTCAGTCCCAGTTCCATAGTGGAAGAAGGAGCCATCCAATACAGTCTATTGTCAGGGATGTTTCCACATAAATTGCTCCTTTCTTGTACCATCTGTCATTAGTATTGTTGCTGTTACTGTCTGCTTATCTCATTGCTGTTTCCAGTAAATTGTTCTCATCTCAATCCATGATCTTGGTCTTTTGTGCCTCCAATTCTCCTCTCCACAGAGGGGAGGGACACTAAGCAGCATGTGGTTTTAGTGGTAGCATTAAATTGGACAATACCATTCCTAAACCACATCACCTTTGAATTGGGCGTGGGGTTTTTCACTCACTGAGTTTATGGTAACAGTGGGCCAGTATCACTTTAGGACTGGACTGTGGAAGGAAGGCAAGAAGGTCTGGGTCCTGCTCATAGACTAGTTCAGCTGTGGTAAATGCTGGGAAGCCAGCTCCAGGTAGCTCTAAAAAGAGAAGGGGCAGGCACCTGTGAACCTGCAAGTTCCAGATTTTCTAATCCTCACTTAACAGAATCCAAAACATAAGTGCCAGGGTGCAGGAACTCCAAATCACTGCAGGCTCGTTGCCCATGCAGAGGACACACAAATGCCGTCTCAATGTATGAAGGCATGCTGTCTGCATGAGGCTTTGTGCCAGAAGACTGAAAGAGAGCAACTCCTTATGCCTCTTAATCACAAAGTTCAAGTGAGTCCATACAGAAATATTGAAACAACTGGCTAGCCTAGCTCTTACCTCATTGCAAAGGCAAAAATACGCAGCCCAAAATCACAAAAAGAAAAAACATGAAAGACTTCTAACAGCAGTGGTTGGAACAGTTGTTACTAATTTTGAAACTGATTATTGTATTTTAGCATATATACTTTTCCATTGTTCTGTTGCTTGCTTGCTTTCTTAAAATACTCTCTCTTCATCCACTTCATGTGCTCACTGCAAATGAGCACAAATAGAAATACTGGGGACTGGAGAGTTTAGCTAATTTTTCCAGCTTTCATGGTTTGGAATTTGATTTTTAGTGACCTCTGAAATTTACAGCTGAGTCTTCCATCTACCTGAAATTAGAGTTCCATGTATGGAAGTCTGAATGTGAGCATTCAGGCTTAGAGTGGAAGTTGGGGGTTTTTTTGGGGTTTGTTTTTTTTTTTTTTGGTTTTTTGGTTTGTTTGTTTGTTTGTTTGTTTTTCTTTTACATGTGTAAGTCTTAAAAAGAAAAAAAAATCCTGTTTTAATCGAATGTATTAAAATACAAATGTGCCTTTCTTTCCCACTGATAAATATGAGGGCTACCAGGGAACTTTTTCTTCTTTTTAGCCCACAGCTAATATTTCTCACTTTTTCTTAATCACAGGTACTTCTATAGTATAAATGCTCCCTGTGTAGTATTACATTCAACTGTCTTTCATAGATCATGCACAATAAAAATTAGATGTGTTATGTTGCAAGTGAATTTTTACTCTCCATTAATATTAATTGGTTTTGGTATGCATAAAGTTAGTTAGAGGATTACACTTCTCTTACCATAATTGGACAGCTCTATGATATTTCAGCCACCAACCTGTTCCATCACTGCCTCTGACTTCACTGAAACTTCAAGAAAACAAGTTCATGGCCAGTAATAGAAAAAATAGAAAAGTATCTTGAAAACATTTTTAATATTTTCATTAACTTGTGCTTTGAAAAAAAAAAAAAGCCATTCCCTTTTTTGTTAAGAAATAGCAATTTTAATGTTAAGACGGGACACTCATTGAAATACCTCATTTTCTGCACAAAATATATGTGGTTGAATATACATTTCCCAATATCATCGTCTGCATGAAAGAAAAATCCTTTCCACATATTCTTTGTAGAGTCCTGATTAATTTGGATGACTAAGGAGTCCTGAAGAGGGTCCCGCAGAGAGTCGACCAAGTAAGAACAATCACACCAATATGGCTACATGTCAATCTTCTTTATTTTTGCAATCTTGTCATATTTATGCTTCTATACACTGTTTCACACGACTACAGTGTATCACTCATTGGTTAAGTGGCTGTAATCACGTGTACATGTTACTTGTTGATTGGTTGTTATGCTGTAAGCGCTTTAGCTAGGGTGGGCTAACTTAGTGGTTTTCATATCTTGCTTGGCATCTGGCTTCATCCTTGTACAATGTTCATTCTTCCTTGTTCTGTTTGGGGATGGTACATGTTCTATCTGTTTGAGGACGGTACATAGTTTTCAAAGTAACTCTGTAATCTGCAGGCCAGGCTTGTCCAGTCCCTATAGGAGTACAGCATGCCCTTGTTCTGCCAGGAATTACTCTGCAGAGTCCCAATTCCATTCACCTTACTAATACAGAGAAACCAGCTAGTATTATGACCATTTTTAGTGTTGCTGCCTTTAAGACCCTAACCAGTGTTTTATTGCAGCATTACAGCTCCTTGTGTGCTGAGTATACTTCCTTCAGGCTGTAACAGAAGAATCCAGAAAGTTTGTTTTGTTTCCTTTATTTTGGAATAGCTTTTGGCAGTAGCTTTAGTTATTAAAATAGCTGTATTTCAAGTGTACAAAAGCACTGGCTGATCAATGTGCATGTCTTCAACCATATGTTTTGAAAACTAACAATCAGTGGACATTTTGAGTAACAGACATCCTGCAGCTGTATAAGAAAATGTTACAATACTTACATCACTATACAGCTTACACCATCTATGAGTTATGTTGCTCAAGCATTTGTTAGAATCCCAAACTGCACATTTTTACTAGTCTTTCTAAGCTCAGAATATTCGTAGGGATTACCCTTGGAGCAGTTGTATGAAGTGGACTTCTTCTGCCTTCATTATTTTCATCAGTCTATAATATAATGATAATCAGTGTTTGGCAGGAAGCCATTTCTGTGGGCAGAAAAACAGCATTTTGACTCTCTCCCTTTCCAACAGTGAAACTTAACATCTTTTCAATTTTTAAACAAAAGGCAAAGATAACAAATAAAAGAAAGAATGAAATTGTTTACACACACATATGGAGTGCTTCTTCATTCCATGGCTAATAGACTCATGGAGCACCTTGCCAAAGAGGATGATAGATGTTAATGTTTATGTGAGCCCAAAAGATATCAGACAAGTTCTGTATGGAGAAACATCTTCAAAACCTACTAACAAGTAAACAACATTCATCTCAGAAATCACTGGACCTAAGATTGTATTCTATCATCACCATCATCTACCTGTTTCATTATTTCTCTATGTCTCTACCATTGTCAAACAGAATGTAGCAGTGGATCTGCTCTCACAAAAGCAATGTGCTCTGAAACAGTGACTGATAAAGGAACTATGATATTCACATAAGGCTAGGATTGCAATGCCCAAATCCTACGCTTCAAGCTAATTTTTCCACATCAGCAGGAAATGAGTACAAGAGTACTGTCAATTCAGGGACAGTACTCAGTCACAATTCAGTCACACTCTTCCCTTTGAGTTAGGAAAATTGCCCTGAGGCTAAGAAGCCACCCATTAGCTGAAGCAGAATTAATTCCCCACATAATGTCCCAGTTTCATTGAAAAGTTCCTGTTCAAATCTAGTGACGATGCAACACTAAAGTGCAGTGGATGATGCATGCGTTTGTACAAGAATTAGAAGGTCCATTTTAAGTTTATTCAATTTGTATTTCTTTTCCTCCTCATATAAATTATAAATAATTTACATTTTCATTCAATAGATTGAGTTAGTGTATTTTGAGTATTACTGGCACCTTGGTATCACCTTGGTTCAAGAATGCTCTGACAAGTCAGCCTCAAAAATTTGCTTTGTTTCAGGGAATTCCTTATTGTATAGTACGTAGCTTCTACTTCAAATGAAGTTAAAATGAAAAAGTAGTTCAAAAATCAACAACTTCCTAAAGTGTAAGAGTTATTAGACACATGTTCGGACAGAAGATTCTCATTGGGTATATGCCTAATTAATAAAAACAAACAAACAAGCAAAAAGAACCCCAGAACAACACAATAACAATAACAACAAAAATATTTTAAACCAAAAGAAGTGGTCTTTATACTGATTGCTAATGAACACTGAAGCAATATTTTTTCTTTTTACTTTATTTATTTTTTTTTTAATGGTTAAGGTAGGATGATTTCACATTGCTTAACTATTGCCATATTACAGGAAAGACTGTTATTTGTATCCTGGTATTGGTTTGTTGCATCCCACTTTCACATCATTCAAACTGAAACATAATGAGCTTGTTCTCAAGTCATCTCACTTTGCTATACAAAGGCAAAGACTTTTTTTAAAGTTATACAAAATGTGGGGTGCTTGAGAATTAACCTACACTGTTGGGGGAAAATAGAGAAAAAGCCTTAAGGTGATATCTCACCACTTACTATCACCTCAGGTTTGAAACGGGAAAGAATTGTTCTGCACATATTGCAAAGATAAGTGAGAGAAGATGAAAGGAAGGGTACCTTTCTCTTTAGCAGAAGAAAATGTTCAAGAGTTAGTTCATGACAGGCATTATCTCAGGTCAAGTGTCTGCAAAGTGTCAATCAAAGTGAAGATTCACTCAATCCATTGTATGAGCTGAATTGTGTGGTTGAACACCTTGGGATACACTTTTAATTTTGCATTTGAGTACTCTTTACTCCTATTTTGTTTGAATTGTTTTAAATACATCTATTAAGATCTGTTTGTTTCTAGCTCTCTTTGACTCACTGCATCTTACACTGCATAGCACTGGAAATCCCAGTTATGGAACATTATTCAGATTTTTTAATGTCTGCAGGAGCAATTTAAATATTACCAAAATGTGGAGTGATTGCAGGGCAGAAATTGTTAATAAACTGGTTGCCTGGATAGAAATGCACTCCTCAAAAGAAGGTGGAAGAAATGCGATGAAAAGCACTTCAGCTTGATTTTGGTACTTTTATTTTGTGCACAATACTGTTAAAATCCATTATGAAAACTAGATGAGACTGGTAGTAAAAAGAAGGAGAAGCATTCTTTCCCCTGTGTATGCTGGTGAGACAGATGGCCAAAGAGGTGGTGGGGTGCAACAAGTCCAGACATATAGTACGGATCTGGAAGCTGCAGTTCATGCAGAGAAAAGAGCAATCTGTTGAATTGGTGGGAAGGTCCCAGCCAGGCCTTCAAAAGGTCCAATGAATAATTTTTTTGTGACTAAGGGCAACTAGGTCTAAGACACTGAATTGGCAGGAAGCAAATTCTTTCTTGCAGGAACAAGTCTGCGTGGAGTGTCCCAGCTCTCATTTGATAAATTTGGCTTTCAAAAGTTTAGAAATCTTTTCTTTGGTATCTCAATATAACAGTTCAGATAAAGTGAACTTAAGAGGGCAGACCAGCTCTCTTAAGTTAGAAGGTACATCTTGGATTTCTTTAATATGCAGTTTACTCCAGTCCACAAACAAATCCTCAAGCTTGGCATTGGTCACAGATTAGTTGTTTTGAGCCTCAGCTGGAGCAGGAAAGCACAAGGGTCCTGCATGCTTACATGCTATCTTTGCTCCTTCTGACATGGTCACAACATCATGCAGTTGACTGTAGTCCAAGGCATCAAAGTCCAACGGACTAGGAGTGAAACTGTGGAGGTTGCCTGCAGGGACACACTTGAACAAGACTGCTTCACTTGTTTCATATTAATATGAAATTAAATCACTTCTCCAGAGGCAGTTGAAGATGAACTTTAGAAGAAAAATAAAATGGATTCCTCAGGACTGAATTTAAAAATAAAGGCAGTGAGTAATACGATGCTTAGGCACTGTTTATCTAGAAAATATACTGATGATGGGCATGAACACTGTGGCTAAGAGTCTGAGTGTTCACAATTACTTCATAGACTGTGATCAAGACGGTCATGATTCCTTTGCTCAAGCACTATCTTCAGGCAAAATAAACAAGGCATCTAACCTTGTCTCTAACAAAGACATCTTCTGTGTCCTTGGGAAGTGTGATGTATGTCACTAGTTCTTTTAGTTGTGTATTCGCTCATATTTGCTAGTAGGCTTAATTCTCATTTCTTAAGAAAGCAATGAACAGCTGTGTTTTAGGAGACACAATCTCCCCAAAAGGCAAGTTATTACCCAGTACCAAAAAACCCAGTGACATCCGCATGTATTTTAAGAACGATTTGGGGTAACTTTGGTACTCAGCTTACAATACATCAAAGTACTCACAGGCTTTAGGATGACCCAGAAAAGCAAACAAGTCACCTTAGAAGAAGAGGTGATTATAAATCAAGGTATTTCATTCATTTATGTTTGTTTCCTCATAGCAAATAAATTACTTCATTCAGCAAGTAATTCAGAACTCAAAACTTTCCTTCTGCAACTTAAAAATATATCTTTCACCAGAAACACTCTAATTTTCAACTTAAATAATGAAGTTCATAAATTATCCCTAAAACAGGTATTTATTAATTCCTGTTTTAGGGATAAATAAAAATAAAAATTTAAAAAAAAAAAATTATTCCTAAACAGGAATTCCAAGAAGTCTCCCTTCTTAGAAACTAAGTTAATGTCTTAGTTTTTCCACCCAAACACTTAGTAGTAAATGCCTGTTTTGGATCAAATGGATCAAAACATAAACACAACTTTTTTCTTTTAAAGAGGAGGACAGCATATCAACAAAATTATACCATGATGTAAGACCTTACACCAAAAACTACATAATGAAATATTTTAACTGCAGAAATCCTTTAAATTAAGTCTATCTGAAGCACCAGCTGAAGTGTACAACTTAAGGCACCACAGAACATGTATAGTTGAACTGAATCTCAAAGTTCATAGAATCATAGGATACCTTAGTAAGAAAAGCAGTTTACATAAGTGTAAAAATTTATTATAGTCTTAATTATAGTCTTTATTATAATCTTATTCATTGTACTCCTTTATGAAAAAGTTCATTATAGTGTTATTATTTTAACTTACAGATAATAAGATTTTTAACTCAGATGCCAATAGCTGGAAATGAAGAACTAAAATCTTCAAAGCTTTCCTTCAGCAACTCTAAAAATGTTCTAATGGTGCCTTGGATCACCCTGAAGTGAACATAAGCCAACAGCAATATTTTGCTTTTCTTATCTATTTTTCAAAAGAAACTGTTCATCCACATATAGTTGGATATCAGCAAGTTGATGGTCAAAGATATTTATTAAAGCAGAAAGAAATAACAAGTTCCCTTCTGAGAAGCGGGGCTAAATCCGGACAATGACAAGGTTGGGATGGGATGAACAATCTTTTTATAACTGGTAGTCAAAACTCTTGGATTTTGGTGCAGTACCTGTGTGGGAACTTAAAAGACAAATGCCAAGTGATTCATCCCCATGCCTATGTTTAATTACAGGTAACATAACAAAAGAGATTTTAAAAAATTAATACAAATACTTTACATTTTTATTTTCACTAAACCTCTCACCAAAGAATGAAAAGGCAGGAATGCCAATTATCCAGTTTAATTTAAACAAAAAAAACCTGAGGAAAAAGAAAACTACAAACCAGAGTGACAAGATGATACTAGAAGAGTTCTGTTTGGACTTGTCCTCTTGTAATAAAATAAATGAGTACAAAACCAAATATGCAAACTGCAGCAGTAATTAGTGTCATGATTACTAATCTGGGAAGGAATTGCGATCAGATTCAATCATTACACCTCTGACCAGGAAGTTATAGTGTGATGTTTTCACACGCAAAACACACACAAAAGACTGAATTGCTAATTTAAATAAATTTGTTACCAAATTTCCTGGAGAGGCAGGACCTCAGAAGGTTACAATGACTGAAGCATCCAGAGGTTTCTAAGCATCATGGTGCTTTCTCATAATATCAGTATAGCAAACTCCTGTAACACACTGATGTCTGTATTATAGTCCTTTATAGGTTGCATTAAATTAAGGATGGCATGCTAGAACTAAGTTTTTCAGAAACTCCTCTGTTAAAAAATCCTTGGTCACATTTATTTAAAAACTAAATCACTGACTTGACAAATGATTACAATGACACATTACCCTACCTCTATACAACCCTAAAACAAATAGGTTGTGTGTATGTTTACTCAAAATAAATTGGGAATTTCTGAAGCGTACAAATCTGAAGTACTGGCCAGCCTTTTGAGCGTCCTTTCTGGCTAGCTCCAAACCCCCTAAGGCTCCGTTGCTTCAAGGACAGAAAGTAAAAGACTCGAAGCGCTCCTTCCTCATGACAAAAAATCCTACAGCTTTATTGTAGAATCACTCCAGGGGGTCCAAGAACTTGAGGAAATAAAAGGGTGAGGGTCTCCTCGTGGGAGGTTTTAAGCCCAGGGGAAGGGGGGCGGAGGAGAGGGACTACAGCCAATGGGTACAGGTGAGGGGAGAGGCAAGGGGAGGAGATAACCTGGGAGAGACCACCACCACCACCAGGGTATTGGGGAGAGGGGTGTGTGAGGGAGAAACCATGTGATGAGAGAGGGAAAATACAAACATATGCAGTGCAAATTTCCAATCACCCAGTGCAAAACAACAACTAAATAAACTATTTAGTACAACACTACACAAATCTGCAATATAACTAGATTAAATACTCCTCTCTGCTAAGAAGAAAAAATACCTTGCATTTTTCCTACCAGATATAAATATATGTACTATACTATTTACAGCCTGTTTCTGGTTGACTAAGACTTACACCAATAAGTGATTTAGGAGATAAGGACATATAGATTAGACTTCACAAGTAAATTCATCTTTCTTCCATATTTAAATACATTCATACACTCTACAGGAGTTTTCCAGCTTAGCTGGAGCCTCAGAGGAATGTTTTCAGTCTGTCAGGGAGGTACATCAAGAAGTCACTAGAGTAGTGCAGAAAAAAAAGCTCTGTCTATGCCTGTCTTAGGCTTAAAGCACTAAAATATCAGTTGTGATGCTATAGCACTTGCTCTGAATGATAACTGTGTAAGATACAGCTTCCTCATGGGCAGTAAAGAGCACAAAATAAATATTTCACCCATTATTGGTGTGCATCCATTTTAGAAACAAAATGCAACTGCTAGTACCATAATAATAGTAACATGTCTATGCAGTATCCAGCTTTTCACAGGGAATTGAAACGCAAAAACATGTCAGCGAAGTACCACAGACAAATGTTGTTGAAAAAACACCTCCATTCAGTAAGTCACAATGTGGTGCTCAAGCAAGTTACCATGGAACAGCCTCACTAACATGGCTTTTATGTCTTTACAAGGCTCTTCTGAAATAAATGTCTGTGAAACAGCAGTTTTATTCAATTCAGTCACCAAGGAGTGCTGCTGCCACCACTGAGGGCACATGCACAACACAGTATGTTCCAATGCCTAACTCAGCAGAAGCAAATATCATGCCAGGTACAAAATTCACACCAGACAAAAGTAACCCATGGGATTTCACACCAGCAACATGACAGGGAAAGTCTCCTTGGATGAAAGAAATGCACTGAAGGAGCAGTGATGTTTTAAAGCACTCCTTACCTCCTGTGTATAGGGTTCCTTCAGCCATTGCAGAAAACAAGACAACCTGGAGGACAAGCTTTCATTCATCTCTGACAAGGTACTTGGTTCTTCCCAGTCTTATTAATTTAACTTTAACTCTACCAAATTTCTTTCTCAAGTTTGATTGTTTCCATATGGTTACTAAACATTTACAAGTTGTGTTTTCCAATTTTTGGAAACTGAATAGAAACAAGGCATTAAAATCACCTGAGGGAAAAAACTTCTGTGGATCTCTCTCAACTGCTCCCATATTAAAGTTAAGCCTTTCTAAACAAACTCTAAGAAAGAGCAACACTGTTAGTCAAAGGGACAAACAAAACCTCTGCATAAAGATATGTTACTTTTAAATTTTTCAGTAAATATGCATTATGGACAGCTTTCATTTTGAATTTCTCATGTTCTGTTTCAGTATTCCTTTATTTATTGAAAGACAGCAAAGGGATTCCAGGAATCATGTGTAAATTTTTAGTCTAAATTTTATTTCCTCTATCCTAAGCTTCACCTAAATTATCATCAATGGCACCTAAAAGACTTATAACTGTCTACATAAAGAAATATTTCTCCCATTTGCACAGCTGTCATATAACTGCCACTGTTACATACAATGGTTACAGTTGGGATAGAGGTAATTTTCTTCCTACTAACCCTAACCCACAACCAATAACACATAACCCTAACCCTAACCTACAGTGTTGTGCTTTGAATTCAGTATGAGACTGATGTTGATAAAATACCAATGGCACAGCTGTTGCACAGCAGTGCTTACCCTGAACCAAGGACTTTACGGCTTCCTGTGCTCTGCCAGTGAGGAGCTGCACAAGGACCTGGGAGGGAGCATGACCAGGACAGCTGACCTGAACTGGCTGAAGGGATATTCCAGACGATAAAATGTCATGACCAGCACATAAACTGGGAGGGACCAATTGCTGCTGGGAGCTTGGCTGGGCATCAATCACTAGGTGATGAGAAGTAGTACTGTGCATCGCTACTTTCTCTTCAGTTTTATTCTCTTTCTGCTTTTCATTACAGTTATTATTAGCGGCAATGTTTATTATTACTATTAGTATTACTAGCAGTGGTATTATATTTTACTTTATCTCAACTATTAAACCCTTATCTCAACCCGTGTGTTTCATAATTTTCTGATTATCCACCCCAACCCAGTAATGAAAAAAGGGAATGAGCTGGCAGCTGCATGGTACATAGTGACTGGCTAGGTTTAAAACACAACTAACTCCTTTATGCATTCATTAAGCACCACTATATGTCTTGGCTGCTAACGTTGCTGGAGACTTCAGAAATTACTTCTGTTTTGCAGGCCTAGATGCCTATGATAGAGAGGAGGAGGTATCAATCTAACCAGGAAAACAATAATTTATTGAAAATATGGCAGGAGAATGTTTATAGTGTTTACAGCCCAACAGTTTGTAGGGGCTGGCTTGACTTGAATAAGAACTTAATTCAAAATATTTTCTGGATGAAGCTTGGAATGCACAGATGCAGGTGATACACTGAAGATCAGTAGCTTGAATGTAGGATGTTACAAAAAAAGAATTATGAAGCTTGTAATATTCAACTGATCAAACAAGACAGCCTGCTAAATATAAAGAAAATTAGTGATAATGTTACAAAGAAAGATATGCTATAAAGAGGACCGTGACTTCCTATCGTCTGTGAAAAAACATTAGCAGAGGCAGATCTCACTGTGTTCTTCTAGGCTTGTATATAAAAATCTTACTCTTTCCTCTTAGAATTTATATGCTTTTCAGATGGACAGATTGAGCTATTTTTATCCATTCCCAGCAGGATAGCTAATTTGTTAAAATTAGAGAGAGAAAAAAAATTAAAATTAGAGGAGAAAAAACAAACAGAAAACCAAACCAGAAGCACTTTTTAAAATAAACAATATTTATTTGTCCTAATAATGCCAGTGTATGTCGCTGTAGGACACAACAAAACACAACGCAGACAGCAGCTCTTTCCAAGACAAAAAGGGCAGTTTATTGATTTCTGACTCCAATTTATAGATCTCTGAAGTACCAGTGTCATTGGAGGGTGACAGTGCCACTTCCTCAATGCCACTGGGCAACCCAACAGTCCATCAAGTTGCTCGTCCCCCATAAAAGAATGCAGACAATAAGTTATTTACATATAAAGTGCGTGAGAAAGTTCTGTACAAGAATGTAAACATCAGAAGGCTTTAGAAAAACTTGAAAAATCAGGGTGACAAGTGTAGTTGCAATAAAATGCATCAGAAGAACTACAACAAACAGAAGAATAAATATTGTTTTTCTCATTAAATCCTCAAGGTCACTGCAAATATTTTCAGCAAGATTCTATTCCATATTTTATCTGGTTGTCAACTCTCTTCAAGTTAACAACTGAGTGAGGAACCACACATAACTACTCTCAGCCCAGACTTATAAAAAAAACAGTGGTTATATTCATCTGCTTTTCCTCTTTTCAGTTCTGGGGACAGCTATTCTGAAAAGACAGAAGTTGCAGAATCAAGGGGAGAAACCCCATCCTCATCCTCCCTGATAGGGGAGCACCCATGGTGGTCAGCAGTCAGTGCATCTGCTGAATAACATCCAAGAGAGGCTGGGAAACAGGAGATGCACAGTGTCATCCTGCTTATGGACTCTGTGCTGATGGGAAGGTTGACTAGATCAGGGCTCTTTGAAGATGATTCCTTGTGAAATTTTTCATCACCCAGAAGTTACTTCTGTTTTAGAGAACTGAAATTGAGTCTTCTTCCTTCATCACCACAATTTAATTTTTTTTTATTTAGGGAAATTAAAAGGTTTTGTGTTTGTTTTAATAGGAGAGCAATAGTAATAGTTATCAAAACAAAGTATTTTCCTAGGAAGAGGATATTGTTCCAAAAAAGCCCCAACACTTTCTCCACCAAGAAATAAACTACTGCTACAATAAGATTAGTAAAATGACCCTCACTGAGGCTGAGACCAACGAGCTGCATGTTCCCCTCCTCCCCACCATCACAATTGCTTCTCAAACCACCAATCTCTTACCTTCAGCAAAAGAAATAAACTCAGCCTTAAATTGTAACATTATCATAGACAGAAACTTTGCTGTTAGTGCCATAAATGCAGGAGATGCATAGGCAGATCAAATGCAGGCAGTGTACAGACTGCCTCTCAATAACTCAAAGCAAATCTCTTGAGAATGGAGTTATGCAGGAGAGGCTGCACTACTCATTGTTTTGATTTGCATGGAGAATGGACAGCCATAGCAACACCAAACTTGGAAAAAATACTACTTTCAAACATCCTTTTCCCCATCTGAACCTCTATTGTGTGGTCTCACATCATCGAAGATCAGGTTTTTTTGTGGAATACCACCTGCTCTTGAAGTTACTTAATGACAGTATATCCTATCAAAAATCAGCTGTAAATTTTTACAGACTACACACAGTTGCATGGTGATGAGATCCATACCATATTCCTGACAAAGCTAGTATTTTTTAACTAGCAGCCTGGTTAGTTTTCTGAAAGTTTTGTCTGCAAATATACCTTCCCTAACACAGTACAGGGATAGCATATCACTGGCTTCTCAGGAAAACTTAAAAGCCAAGACATGATTGCAAACAAAAGAATTCAAGCTATTGAATTTGAACATCTCTATTTTCATGGGGTGAGAAGAGTCAGGTGTAAGCGTTCAAAACAGATGGTTTAAAGTATTGAATAAATTAAATAATTGCTATTGTGTGGCAGCCTCAGCTGAGAGGAGGAAGAAAAATAATAGAAAATTTTGACAAAAAGTAGACATATAAGAATTTTTTTATACCCAGATCTGAAATCCGGCAGTGGTTCTTTTTGGATACAGCTCTCTTTATGGAGGGAAATATGATCTTTGCAATCAATGTCAAGGATTTACTGATGAACTCAGTAAGGTTGAATGGGCTACCAAGCTTTGTGGATTCGGAAGGTGCCTTGGGCTGTTGAAAAGGGAGAGGCCTGTACTACTCATTGTTTTGATTTGCATGGAGAATGGACAGCCATAGCAACCACCAAACTTGGAAAAAATAGCACTTTCAAACATCCTTTTATATAGGAAAATAGCTGCAGGAAGTGTACAAGTCCTGTCCAAGAGCTGCAAACTCTAAAAATCCCACCCACAGGGCAGATGAGACATAAAGACCAAAGCTCAGCTGTAAATCCCAGATCTAAGCAGTTCCATGTGAGAGAAAAATGCTTTTGGATTCTGTACTAAATCCAAAATTTTCAGTGCTACAAAATCTCCATTGCAGATCTTTCCCAGCTGCCTAGCTCTCAAAGCAGGAAGGACTAAAGCAAGCTAAGAGGCCAGCTCCCAAGTGAGCCTAAAAAATCTTTGCTCAGATACAGAGAAATTATACACATAATGCATATTTTGCACCGAGACTGTCTTTCATTAAACAAATCATAAAAATATAAAAGACTAACATTCCTTCAAAATTTTTGATATTGGAATGGTGTACCCTTCAAACGTTTATAACCATCTTGGAAAAAAAAATCTTGAAAATGAAGCCAGAATAAAATACCTCTAGACTGAAATGAAAAGCTACAATAAACTTCTCCAGCAAATTCAAAAGTCTAAGAAACTGAGTTGGAGAGCAGGCACAAATTTTACCATTTAGGAAGAAAAATAAGGCAGGTTCTGTAGAATATTTGGCTTTTTTCTTCTAAGAAAATAAGTCATGAAATAATGCACAGAAATTACTTTGTATAGATTCAAGAAGGAATGTCTCACTGGGAGAAGAGGACAAGGGCCACTTCACTAAGTGCAGATCAGCATGGTTTCTGTATGAACTAAGAAGGTGAAGTTTTTAAAAACAACACAAGGGAAAAATCTCCTTAAGTGTGAAACAGGAGAGCCAAAGCCTTCTACAGACTTCAGGCTGCAGTGTAAAGAAACCACTCTTGTTCAGGAACACATGCAAAAGACATCTCTAAGATACTTCTCACTGGAGTAACTTGGAGACCTTGCTCAAAAACTTGTTGAAATCAAGCAGAAAGATATGAGAAAACATGGGCCATGGACTATTTTCAGAACAGAAAATGTCTGTAAGGAAAATGATGTGGTTGTAGCAGCAGGAAAATAACTCTTCATTTAAACAATATTGCAAACTGTGCAAAGAAAGATTTTTCATGCATAAGGCTGCATGCTCATCAATGCTTCTCTCCAGCCTGACATGATAATTCCCTTCAGAAGACTTTTGTTGACAGAGATTAATCACAGCCATGACAAGATCTTTAGACACAATCATACTGAAAAAAAAAGAAAAAGAAAAAAGTTCAGTTGTAGGTTCCTAATCCTGAATGGACTGAAGGCCATGTAGTCCATCTTGTGCATTCTGTTATAGTACCTTGAAGATAAAGAGCAAAGAAACTTCTAAAAATACCTTGGGAAGTAATAAAGTGCAATTATTACAATTTCTTTAGGAAAGCTGGAAGTCTCTTGGTCACAAGTCAAAAGTTCTGTTTCTTGGTATACTGTACTGATGCCCTTTACATTTTCATCTGATAGTGGGAGGCTTTCATATTGCAGGAAATATCAAAGGTCAGATTTTTCTCCTTGTACTTTCCTGAGCACTCTTCATTAACTCCAAGATATTTTCCTAATCACATTTTAAATTGGTAATATCTGATGAATGTAACCAAATACCTAAGTTTAGCTAAAGGCTTTTTCAAAGCAGAAAAACTGATATGGATATTTCTTTTCTGGGGGGTGAATTGTGCAGATCTGCAGCTCAATAAAGTATGTATCTGAATCTCACTCAATCCATCAGGCACTTGAGAACACACTCAAGAAATAAGCACAAGCCTCTGTTCAGATGAGCTGGGTCACTGATACTTTATTTCTGCTGACTTGCCTGTGTCCTTGTGCAACTGGAGATCCTTGCAGGGTAAAAGCTCAATACCCCAAGAGAAGCAAACACTCCCATCTCTCTTTCTCAAGGGACAAAATATAATCCAAAGGCTAAGGAACAGGAATTTAGAAAAAAGCGGGAGAGTAACTTTTTGTTCTGCGGAGGACTTTCTACACAAACCTGTACCAGGACATAGAAAAGTTAGATTTGCATAGATGTTTATGGGAGAGATTCAGGTTGCCTATTCCCAGGCATACAGTGCTTTTTGGCACTGCCTAGATCATCCCAGACACCCACATGGGCTGGCAAATGTGTGTGACACAACACTTCCTCGGCATCTGTATCCCTCTGGCAGCCATAGGCCACACATGCTGCTCCACAGTACCTGAGGTAACATCAGGTATCTTAAACAGCTGGGGTCTGAATTTTTGCAGCCTGGTGTTGACCTAGCCATTCTGGATTCCTGAATGAGATGCAGATTCTACCTTAAAAACAAAAAGAGGAGTATCTCAGACAGGAGTAGCAATAACCTCACCTGAGTGGGAATCTTGCTAGAGCTAACTATAAAATCATAGAAACGTTTGGGTTGAAAAAGATCTCTAAGTTTATTGAGTGCAACCGTTAACCTAACACTGCCAAGCCCACCACTAAACCATGTCCCTAAGCACCAAATCTACATACCCCTTAAATATCTCCGGGGATGGTGACTCAACTCCTTGCACAGTCTGCTCCAGTGTTTCACAATGCTTTTGGTGAAAAAATGTTTCCTAATATGCAATCTAAACCTCCCCTGGTGCAGCTTAGAGCCATTTCTTCCTGTCCTGTCACTGGTTACCTGGCTACACCCTCCTTTCAGGCACTTGTAGAAAGCATTAAAGTCCTGCCTGAGCCTCTTTTTCTTGAGGCTAAACAGCTCCAGTTCCCTCAACTGTTCCTCATCCAACTTGTGCTGCAGATCCTTTGTTTTCCCTTCTTTGGATGTGCTTCAGCACTCCAATGTCTTTCTTGTAGTGAGGGGCAAAAACTGAGCACAGGATTCAAGGTGCAGGCTCACCAGTGCTGAGTACAGGAGGAGACATCCCTAGTCCCACTAGCAGAGCCAAATGCATTCCATGGCCATTTTTTAAATTTGTTCCTCTCCTGGCATCTAGCTCAACAATACTATCTAAGTGTGAGGGAATCTCTAGAGCTCTGCTAACGATAAGTGCCCCTGGTTTCTGCCTTAAAAGTCATTTTGATTCACCTAAAAATGCAGCTGAATGAAAGGGGGTAATAATACTTCCCTTGGATAGATACCCACTGTGGGATACAGCTACTATCAAACCAAAAAGGGTTTGGGAGAACTTACACTCCCTTTCTTCTCATGATCACTTACCCTCTGAAGCCTGACAAACCTTCACTTCTTTCCCAAGCAAAGCTGCAGCCTTGGCAGAAGTTCTTCTGGCAGCCAGGCTGGGGTCTTGGTGTGCAGCCTGCTCCCCAGGCAACCGTGAAGGTTAAAGGGAGAGCTAAACCTGGGTCTCTCACATCCTTTAATTTGCAAGTATTTTTACAAAAAGTATGACCTTTACTTCCTCCCCTATTGTTTTGAAAAAAAAAGAGTCGAGGGAGGAGAGGGAAGCACCTGCATCTTGTTCAGGAGAATGAATGCTTTTTGCTGGTGCTCCTCAAGTGACGTTTGCCAAGGAACACCATTTCTAAATCCAGATCAGGCTTGAGCATGAACTAGGCAAGGAGCAGCTCCCTTTGGTTCCAATTAGGCCTCTGCCCAAACTGAGAATAACAACTTCTCACTTACAGAGAATACAAGGACTCAACCCTGAAATACAAAGAGGATATTTCTTGTAAGAAAGGGAGATTGTCAAGACCTTTATTTTGTGATTCAAATAGAACACAGATGTATAGATGGTTTCTGTGTTTTACTGGAAGCTTTGAAAACATCTAATTGGGCTAAGTGTCTATATCATATAAATTACTTTAAAATGTATCAGATACGTATCTGCATCTTTCAACAATTAAATCAGTTTTTCAGTCTGTCTTTATTCATTTAAAGAGGAGGGGTAAGAATATTATTAAGTGTGCTTATATTACTGAAGTGATCCAAGGATAAACATATTAAAGATTTTAAAAAGCTATATAAATAATATGAATTGTAGGTGAAATTTATTTCCCTATAGAGGATAATCACTCTATTAAGCAATTGGATTATTTAAAAATAATGTTAGAAACTCGATTTTAATTGTTAACGCTTTCAATCAATAATTGGCTAAATTAGTCAAGATTCATTAAATCTGTGATGGAAGTTTTGCCACAGAAAATGCCATCTAAGTTCTTACTGGAAATACTCTTCAAATGTAACAAGAACTTTATACCATCAGTAATAAAATGAAATATTTAAGTCCTAACTTTGAACCGGCAGTCAAAGAAAAAGCATGAAACGGGAAGGACTGCTATGATCACCCTTCAAAAAGTGCCATTCATGCTCATTAACTTCTCCTCCTGAATTTACAAGATTTTATTATACAGGAGCACAAGCTGTTCCACCCAGGCATCTTTACTGTCATCTTCATGTCAGTCCCCGGCTGGAAACTGCCCAGACCTTGCTTTCCTACAAGCTCACTGGGCCCAGCTGAGCTAAACCAACTTTGACCAATCTCAGTTTAATACAGCAGAATAATAGTTTAAATACTATTGTCACTGTGGTTCAAGAAGCTTATGGAGAAAGACGGAGAGTTTACACCTCAACTGAGTGCATGGATTTTTTTTTCTTTTGTGTGTTAAGGAGATCCAAAAAGTGAAGTTATTTGGAATTCCTTTGCTCCCTCTGAAAAGAAACCTCTGTTCTCTCTGAAAATAAATCTGCATCTTCTCAGATATTGAACTAAAAAGCAGTCCCCTGACTAAGAATTAGATAAGACAGACTAAGTGCATATACAATGGAGAGAGTCAGATTTTAAGGGTTCTGGACGAAATGTGTTTAGATAATAACCTGTAAATACTGTGGCTATTAAGAGCTAAATTTTGTCTGATAAAAACCTTATGTGGCCCTAGAGTGTAATGTAAGCCAAAATTCCCTCCCTCCCACCTCCATGCCATTGTTCATTAGGACAGTATAATTGAACTAAAACTAATTTATTAACAATTAAAATAAAGCCAAGCATTTTTTAGAGAACTGGAAAAATAATCTAGTAGCATTCTTTTTTATTAATAAAACCACAAATGAGAAACCCAACTTTGCTGGCAATTAACATTCTTCAAGTGTAGAATCAAATGCTTAATAGTACTGTAAGCCCCATAAGAAAAAAGACCTTATAAACAGATGAAAAAGAACACCAAGGAATCTGACACTACAAATGATACTAACATGATTTTAAGAATAAATACAGATAGAACACATCTCTTGATCAAATTGCAATACAATTAGAACAAAAATAAATGTCTTGAAAGACAAAATTTGTTGGTATAGGGATAAAGAAGTTCCTGTGTTACTTGTAACACATTACTGAAAAATTAACTTCAACAATAGTATGTGATTTTTTACATACACCGTAAAACCTGTAGAAGGCTCACCAATGCTTCAAAGGACTGATAAATCAAACTGAGATTCAGATGAAAAATATATGCAGTGTCCTAGCTTTTATTACCAACACTTCTATACGTTATGTACATAGTCATAAGAAACAACTTAAATGCACTGGTGGTGATCTACTTTTTGTCATGGACTAAGAAACAATGCAAAATGTCTTCAGATAGACGTATAAACAGGAAATAACATAAAAGTCAGTTTAAAAACCCAGTGTAGCTTAAAGAAACTGTCTATGTTATATATGATATGTTATATATGGTAGAAGATGTACCTATTTATATAATCATTAACAGATACAGCAGTCTACCTCATTTAGGTACTATGAAGATAATGGGTGATCTGAGCATCTCAGTGTAGAGCACATAAGATCAGAGTTGAAACTCACTGAGGACCAAATTATCAATCATCTACTCACTACAGCAAGGACAAGATGGCCACTATTATGCTTACTTGGTGTTCAGTCCCTGTTCAGGCCTTGTACTGCAGTGTATATATAACCTTAAACCCTAAAGAACACCTTAGTTTGAGGTCTGAGTTTTGGCATCTGTGACAGCTGTTATCACTGACAGAACACTCAGCTAGTAGTGCCAGTGGCCAACAGAAACTGGAGGGGCTGCCTCTGCCTCCTGCATGCCTGGCCTGAGCCCAGCAGTGCAGGTGTCAGAAGTATCTTCAAAGATGAAATCGGAGCATCGTCTCCCAGAAAAATGTGTGCCCAGACACACATATGTTTTCTTTCTAGCCTGTTTCTAGAAGGTATTTATGAACAGAAACTCTTCCTTTATTCAGCTGAAGCCTACCATTTCCCAGCCACAGAGTGAGCAGAGAACCAGCAGTGAGCTCCTCTCTCAGCTGAAAAGCAGTAAGCAACAGCTTGGGTCTACCTAAGAAATGCAGCTTCTATCTCAGCTAGGATTTCTCAGGCTCAGCTTGGTTCTGTTCAAAGTGGACTTTGTTGTGAATCATTGCTAAAGAGCTCCCAAGGTTACAGACTCAGCTTAGGGTCCCACAGTCCTACACCTGGGGTTTCACAGTGATAGAGAATGAAACCTGAGCACTGACATACCACACAGTTTTCTCTGAGCTGTGAGTCATCCCCAAAAGACACAATAATCCTCTGTAGGCACAAATAGGTGTTGCACAGCAGTACTGTTCCTTGGAGAGGGAGCGCATGCAATCACTCCATTGGCTCTTGGAGAGGGCCACATTAGAGAGCCCACCTTAGAGAGTCCGGCTGCAGAATCCAGAATTTCTTTGAGCCTATTCCTAAGGAGATGATTATGGCACAAAAATATGTGCCTTTATACTGTAGGAAATATGGCATAAACCAATTTCAGAAGAAGGCAGGAGCTAGTGCATTTTATCTCAATTCCCAACACAACAAAATACACTTTCCCATGGCTGTGGGGAAAGCAAAGAGTGTGGAAGTAAAAAAATCAAGAATTACAAGTCACCAGGGACTATAAACAGAAAACAATATACCCTGGGACAAGTCCTCCCCACATGACTATCAGCATTGATAATTGTCTGCAATTCTGGGAACATCAATCTGGGAAACATGTTTTTTTAACAATTCACTCCATAGAAGCCACAGCCACAAGAAGTACGTAATTTAGAGGTTTTCACACTACACTGTGTGCCACAAATGAGAAACCACTTAATGTAATCAAAAAAAACATGCCAGCTCTTACTGAAACCTGCCATTTGGCTCCAATCAGGTTGCAGGATAATCAGATGAAGTAAAAACAGGAGCCTGAGGATGAGAAATTCAGGACATCTTTGGCACCCACAGCTAAGGAAATCCTGCAGCTTGCTCTTTGCACACCTGTAACAACCACAGTTTTTTCACTTGTCTGACTGAGACAGAGAATTGTTCTTTCCTTCTCCGAGGGCAATAACAAAGACTTCTGTCTCCCTCCTACTCTTATTTACCCCCTTATTTCATTTATCTACTGTGTGCTTCTTTGTTGGGTTTTACATCAAGTTTCTCTTTTCCTTCTTTCTACACATCTCATTATTCACATCTAATTATTCATGCAGCTCCTGAGGTCAAAAAAGAAAGATAATTCCCATGTTAGAAAATGCTACATGATTTCAACCTTTGTTCTGTTAAATTACTATCATCTTTCCCTTTTTCCATATTTCTTAACATAGGGATATATGTTCAAGTCTTAACATAGGGATATATGCAGTTGCACAGTATCCTATCCATGCCTATCACACTGCACGTTTTCCAGCATGACCTCCCCTTTTGGGTCTTCTCATTATTAATGACTTACCTCAGGTGACCTGTGAAGGCCCTGATTCATCCTCTTATTGTTCTCTGATTATTCAGCTGCTTTCCACCCTGCAGAAACCTCTTTACCACTGATTTACAGCAAACTGTTAGTCTGTCTTACACCCATTACTCCAGTGGTTGATATTTTATGGCGTGACTCATTTTTCAAACTGTTCTGTGATGGTAATTTTCATTCTTTTACCTTCACTCTGTGGGTGTTCTCCAGACCTCTTTTGTCACTTCCCCACTCTTTTTCTCTTCAGCTTTGACAACCAGCATTTTTATATCTCCATTCATAGGACATGTTATCATTTGTCAGATGACAAACCATTGTATTACTCTTGTCATTTTTTACCTTGTGTATCTTTGATTTTATCTTTGCTTCCCCCACCCCCCCCTTGTTTTTCCATGGATGAAAAAAAGTCTACTATAATTTTATTTACCATAAAGACTATATTTTCATAGCCACCTGTTGTGGTCCCTCATTTTTAGTAAGAGATTCACATGAGCTAGAATGTTAGTAAGTAAGGATGAGAACGTGAACAGTTTAAACATCAGACTACTGGGAAGACCCAGGTGAGCTATTGTGGTCATTTCTAACTTGAGCTTTCTCCAGTGGGAATTAATCCCTGTTTCATTTGGCAGTTAAGGAGACCACACTTTTCAGGCTGGTTTCATGTTTTGTTACAGTAATTTGCTATTTGTAGAGTCTGATCTCATATCTTTAGCTATGCCATACTAGCAACACCAGTTTCCTTTCAGCTTTGCCTTGTTCTTTTTTTAACCATAGTCCAAAACATCTGTGTAATCTTTTCAGTATAGTATTTTTGCCTTCCTGGTTACCTTTTTCACACTTGTTCTCAGTCTGTTTGTAATGATTGATTGTTCCCATGCCATTTGAAATCATTTCCCAAGGGCAAAAACTAGCTCAGAGAAACAGCAGGAGCTTCATCAGGAACTTTTATTTAACAAATGCTAAAAATTGCACAAACTTTTTGCTGCTTATTTTTTAATAGAGTACTCATAATTCAGCTAGTTCTTAAAACAATATTAAATTGCCAAAGATTATTATCTATTGTTATTTACAGACAAAATATATGCAGAAATATCAATTACACTTAGAAGACATTTAATACACTTATTATATACATTATTCACATGTATACATGTACAATTAATAGTACACTGACAGCCAACAGAGCTAATGACTCTGAATTTTAATTACCAGGTTTAATCTATATAGATACAATTTTCATTGGCAGAAACTCAGAATCAAAACTCAAATATTTTGGATTGTGGAACACACAGTGCGTGTTGCTTTGCATAATGTTTTCAAGGAAGAAACAACATTTTCTGAGATTCCTACATAATCCAGTTCTTTATTGTATAAAATTTTCATTGCCACATGGATTGAAACTGTATTTTCCTACATTGCAATGAGAAAAAACAAAAGTAATGGAATAAAAGCAAAATCTACATGGATAAAAAGATGATCATCATCCTTACATATAATTCTAGTACAAAAGAGAGGTCTGACAAAGAAAAGTTAATTCCAAAAGCACTCCTGTTTTTTTCAGGATGGTGGGACTGAACTAAATACAATACAGAGTTCTAGCTTTCCTAATGTTAACTTTGCCTTATAGCTGGCCAATACATCTTTACAGAGTCAGACAACTTTCTCCCCATTCTTCCTGCACTGTTCTCTGTAAACTAAGGGTAATGCTAATTACTTACATAAGAGAGCTAATAGGGATGCTGACGTGAATGCTTTGTGCTGACAGTATCTTGACCCAAGCACTAAAATAAATACTATAATCAGTACAACTGCCAATCTCCACTAAGAATTTTTTCTGTGCTTTTTCAGAAAGACAGACCATATACATATCAGGTCATATACACAATGCATGCATCAGATGAAAGTTTTGTCAGGCTGCTAAATTATCCACTTACTGGAAAAGAAAAAATATAGCAAACAAACCTACCCAGAGATCTATAGGCTGGTCAGTCAGTGTAAGGCAAGATCACAGAGCAGATCCTCCTAGAAATTACTCTAAGGCACATGGAAAACAGGGATTCGAATGGAAATTCCACATGGAATTGTAGAATCCAAAGGATTCCACATGGAATTGTGGAATCCAATGGATTCCACATGGAAAACAGGTGACAGCCAACATGCCTTCACTAAGGGCAAGCCATGGCTGCCAAATTCTGTGACCTTCTACAATGGGATTACAGTATTGGTTGATAAGGGGGAGTGACTGATATAATCTACCTGGACTTGTACAGAGCATTCAATACTGTCACACACACTTGGCTCTAAAATGGAGAAACAAGGATCTGACTGGTAGAGCACTCAGTGGAAAAGGAGTTGTCTAGATCCTCACACTCAGAGAATTCCTGTCAATGACTCAACATCTGGGTGATAATCAGTAATGAGTGCTGTCCCTCAGGATCCATATTGGGACCAGTATTGTTTAATGTGTTTGTCAGGGATATGGACAGTGGGATTGAGTGCACCCTCAGCAAGTTTGTTGGTGACACTAAGCTGAGTAGTCTGGTTGATACTCCAGAGGGAAGGAATACCACCCAGAAGGACCTTGAGAGACTTGAGAGGTGGGCCTGTGAAACCTCATGAAGTTCAACAAGGTCAAGTGTAAGTCTTGCATCTGTGTCAGGGCAATCCCAGGCTGGGCAATGAGAGAATTGAGAGTGGCCCTGTGGAGAAGGACTTAGATGAGCAGGTGAATGAGAAATTGAACATTAGCCAGCAATGTGGATTTACAGCAAAAATCCATCTGCATTCTGGGCTGCATTAAAAGCAGTGTGACTAGCAAGTTGAGGGAGGTGATTCTGCTCTTCTACTCTGCTTTGGTGAGACCCCACCCAGAGTGCTGCATCCAGCTCTGAGGTCCCCAGCACAGGAAAGACTTGGACCTGTCTGGGAAAATCCAGAGAAAGGCTGAACCATCTCTCCTATGAAGACATGCGGAGAGATTTGGGCTGTTCAGCCTGGAGAAGAGATGACTCCAGGGAGACTTTATAAAACTTTTCAGTACCTAAAGGGGACCTACAAGAAAAATGGGGAAGGACTCTTTAGCAGGAAGTGTAGTGACAGGACAAGGAGTAATGGTTTTAAGTGGGAGAGGATAGATTTAGATTAAATATTAGGAAGAAATTCTTTACAGTGAGGGTGGTGAGGCACTGCACACATTTTCCAGAGAAGCTGTGGATGTCCCATCCCTGTTAGTGTTCAAGGCCAGATTGAATTGTGTGCTGAACAACCTGGTCTAGTGTAAAGTGTGTCTGCCCACAGCACTAGAAGTAGGTGACCATTGAAACTAGAGGGTCTTTAAGGTCCCTTCCAACCCAATCCATTTTATTATTCTATTCTATGTTTTTCATTACTCTAAGAGGGGGAAAAGATTCACTTAAATATGTGAGCAACACAGATACTATGCTTATTGAAAGTTATATGCTGCAGGCATGTTGTCAGCTTCTACAGAGACATGAAGATATTGTTTAGAAAGTTGAATAATTCAATTTTACTCTAGACTGGAGTACATAAACCTTTTTGTTAATGTTACAAAAGAATTATGAGAAAGTGTTTTGAATTAGTTTTTTTCTAAAGTGCTACAAGTCAAAGTCTGCTCTCCTGCAGCAGTTGGTCAAACACACTTGTTCCCTTTTATTAAAACCTAAAAGAGAGCTATAAAGTTGTGAAACATTAAAAAGAGTAGAATTCACTTCTCTTTTTTGGAGATTACAAATGGGTGGACACTTTCCCATATTCAAAGAGAAGTAACCTCTTCCATGCTCCATATACCACAGGAATGTCATCTGACATCTGCCCCCCTGCTCTAGTCTTGAAATCAGCAACTAAGGTACTCCTTACAGCATGCAAGTAAGAGGAAAAAGACAACAATTCCTAGAAACGCATCAGATTCTTAATTTACAATTCTTTTTTAGAAACCTCAATCTCTGTAGAGCTAACTGATTTATTTAAAGATTATTTTTTTTCTTCTTCCTCAGATTCTACTTTATTACTGCAGTATGTTCTTTATATGTATGTAGGAAAGAAGGGAGAGGGAATCAACTACCTTTTTTCATTTTAAGGTTTTAAGCAAATTTCATAAGAAAGTAAATATACCACAAAGCATTTGCTAAGAACTATCTAAATGGAAGCCGGCAAATGCTAACTAGCTTTATGATATTTTCATTATGTGGAAAAACAGTGAGGATGTAGATATTTGCCACCATGGAAGGAATGAGTAGTTATTTTTACATTCAGATATCTAGGAACAGTTAGACTCTGTAATACGTACTGGCAAAGACAGCTTCCTTAATTTAGTATATCTTTTCAAACCAGATTATATTCTGCACAGCAAATTCCCTTGACTCCTTCAAAAGCTGTGCAGAAACATTAATGAGCCAAGATATTCAGAGATCTGGTTAATTAATTTGAGAGGCCTAATTTTGGAGACCTATTATCCGTAAAAGGTGATACTAAACAGATTTAATAAGTATACAAATGGATAATTGCAGGGATGATAGGATGCTGTTATAAAGTCCTAATGTCAGAGAGATTTTGCTTCATTACTTTACCCAATAACTGAATCATTTTCCCAGACTGAATATTTCTGAAGGAATATGTTGGGTGAGCAATACCAAGCCAGGTATCAGGTCTTACAGCAGTGCCATTTGCCTCCTGATAGATGATCATCAGCAGAATAAGATTGGGAATAAATGCACATTTGCATTGTTCAGCATACCTTGTGCTAATTTGGTTGCATATTTTAACTGCAATATGTAGGGCTGACTCACTACAGAGACTGTAGTCTCAAAAATATCCATGGGACTCAGAACAAAATAGAAATCAAATAAGTTATTGAAGAGAATTTTGCAAGTAATAGACAAAGAGATTGCAATAAGAGAATTTCCTCATTAAAAAAAATTGAGAAAACAGTACCCTTCTCCAAAATATCTTATCCATTCCTTTATATTTCCTCCCTCCTTAAACATAAGCAATGTTTTTAATTCCAGCCAAGTCTTTCACAAGGCAAATTGAATGGAATTCTGCTATTTTCTGCCAAAAAACTACATACCACAATGGTTTTCACTTAGACCCAGTGAGAAAACTTCGACTAAAAAACAAAAGATTCAGTGATACTACAAGGTGGTGCTTAGCAGGTAAGTGAATCGGCTTAATTCACTGCAGTGACAAAGATGAAATACATCTCCATACCACTTTAAATGAGTTCCTCAAATATTCACCAATCTCCATGATAAAACTTAATAAGAATATTTCATAGAATTATACAGAATCAACACCTAACCCTAACCCTAAACCTAATCCTAAACCTAATCCAAACCCAAACCCTAAACTGAGTCCTAACCCTAAACTGAATCCTAACCCTAAACCTAACCCTAACCTAAACCTAACCCAAAGTCTATTACAATTATGAAGTTGTAACACTGTTTATACTTGCCTTTTTAAAAAATTATTCTTCTTCAAGAGGAGGAGGTGCTTCAGTCCCTTCATCACCTTTGTGGCCCTTCACTGGACTCTCCAGTATGTCCATGTCTGTCTTGTTCTGGGG
This sequence comes from Peucedramus taeniatus, assembly GCA_013400575.1. Lineage (NCBI taxonomy): Eukaryota > Metazoa > Chordata > Aves > Passeriformes > Fringillidae > Peucedramus > Peucedramus taeniatus. The sequence continues at coordinate 62,049 of WBNO01029110.1, forward strand.
AGCCTAGAACTGGACACAGCACTCTCCTCACTGCTGTGGCCTCAGCAGTGCAGAACAGAAGAAGAGGATGGCCTCCTTTGACCTGCAGGCAGCACCCATCTTAGTTCAGCCCACTCTTGGCCTCTGCTGCTGCAAGAGTGCATTTCTGCATGGTGGGCTCATTAATTACATTTAATTATTGTAATTCCTCAATATCTTTACTCCATTGAAAACTCATGACAAGTTGCAGACTAGTACACTTCTACTTATCAGCAAAAGCCTTTCTTAGAGTAGGCAGAGAACCTGAAGTGTCATGGGGGCGGTCTGTGAGGTGGAGTTTCTATACAAGCTACCTGTACAACAAGGATATTCTGATGCACAATAATCTGAATGTCACAAACACCTTGGACCTACATCCTGCTTAGCAATATTTTAGCTTGGATTAAAAACATAAGTTGGTGCCTAATTTGTCCTTTATTTCATTTGTAAATGTTAGACTTTTAACATTTGTTAGACTTTTTGACATTTTAGATTTGTTGACTTTTTGATGTTTAATTGTCAAATCCCACTCCAAAATAATTAGTTCTGCCAAATTTTAGTTTGCTCGTTAATCTTATCTGAAGAATTTCTGCCATGTAAATAAAGAAAGAGGCTTATTTTTTTAGAATTTCCAGTAGTGTATTACAGATAACCTTTATAAAATCATTGTGGCCATTTAGGGATATGGAGGACATTCTTAACTCTGAAATGTAGTTTAATAAGAAATTGCTACTTAATGGAAGCTTAAATGATCTTTTTTAACCTCTTTTGATGACTCAAATAAATGACCTTTGATGAAACATCTCTGTAGTAGTGTTCCATGGTCTGTTGTTGTATCTAATGGTTTAGAGCCTAATGGAATGTAGTTCCAAAAATTTTAGGTTGAAAATCTCAGGCAACCCCTTCAAAGGAGGTGATGAGGAGGTTTGAAGTGCCCAGATCTATAATATTTCTGTGAGTGGAATATATTTCTTGATGGAATTTCCACTAAAGTTATTAGGAAAAAATTATGAAGGTAAAATTTTACTATTGTATAAGCATTTATTAAGACATCTACCTACCACAGTTTGGAATGTCCAAAAAAAGAAAGAAATCCATTTTCTAAAGGAGCTAAATAAAGGCAATACAAAAATCTGAGTTCAGTTATTAGCTGGAAGAAGTAACTTTATCCTCCTATTCAGTGGTATTTCATTGATTCAGACCTTCTGGCCACCACTTTCTGCAGCAAACAGAAAACTTGCAATAGAGATAACCAGAAACTCGAGACCTTCTGGAGACCTTTGCACACAAGAAATGCCTTTTGGTACAATTGTGGAGGTACTTATTTAATATTTATTTAATCTTTATTATACTGGATTGAATAGGTAAAGACACTACTGCAGCATTCCACAGCTACAGGAAAAAAGATTAGCCATTGAATACATTGTTAAGATTGCTTTATTTTAAGCTCTGAGTGTCTGCATATTTTGCTTGACTACTAAATTGCTAATTAAATTAAATAAAATTAAATTACTAAAGTAATTAAAAGTAATTAAAATTACTAAGTAAGTTTGCCAATGACACTAGACTGGGAGGAGTTGTCAGCTCCCTCAAGGGCAAGGAGGCCTTGCAGAGAGACCTCAACAAATTAAAGAGATGGACAATCACCAGTTCTATGAAGTTCAACAAGAGGAAGTACTGGGATGGAGCAGTCCTGGAGGTATGTATGGACTGGGGGAAAAGAGGCTGGAGAGCAGCCCTGCAGGAAGGGACCTGGGGGTTCTGGTCAACAGAAAGCTGAATATGGGTCAGCAGTGGCCTGGCAGCCAGAAGGGCCAACCCTGTCCTGGGGTGCATCAGGGCACAGCATCGCCCCCTGGTCAAGGGAGGTGATTGTCCTACTCCACTCTGCATTTGGGCTACCTCACCTCAAGTCCTGGGAGCAGTTTCAGGCACCATAACATAAGAAAGATATAAAGCTGTTAGAGAGTGTCCGAAAGAGGGCTGTGAAGGACATTGAGGGGAAGCCTTGTGAGGAGCCGCTGAGGTAACTTGGTCTGTTCAACCTGGAGAAGAGAAGACTGAGGAGAAACCCCATCAGAGTTTACAACTTCCTTGTTAGGGGAAGAGGAGGGACAGGCACTGATCTCTTCTCTCTGATGACCAGTGGCAGGACCCAAGGAAATGGTGTGAAGCTGTGCCAGAGCAGATTTAGGTGGGATGTCAGGAGAAAGTTTTCACCCATAGGGTGGCTGGGCATTGGAACAGGTGCTACAGAGAAGTGGTCACGGCACCAAGCCTGACAAAGTTCAAATGTTTGGACAATGCTCTCAGATATGATGTGATTCTTGGGGTGTCATGTGCAGGGCCAGGAGTTGGACTCAACGATCCTCATGGGTCCCTTCCAACTCAGAATATTTTATGATTCTATGAAAATGAAAAATAATTGAATTTATCTTTGGTGGGTTTGAATCATGAGTCTTTATGTACTAAAGCTAAAAAATAGCAAAGTGTTAAGTATAAAGTTTGGTTCCAATGATAAAGTTCAAATGGTTACTGCAGACTTCTTGAAAGTCTGTGAATTTAAGCATTTTTGGTCAGATAGCAACTCTGTGAACCATTTTCTGCAACATTTTCCTTTAATCAAGTGGTGGGTTTGTTACTAAGAATCTCTACTGTTTTGCAAAAAGATACATGACAAGAATTAATTTATGAAATAGTTTGATTGTGTAACATAGTCTCATGGTTAACATCCAGTAACACTACTAGGACAATAGAAATGTTTGGCATAAAAACTTTATTCTTGTTTAGTACCACCAGCAGTGAAGGCAACATTAGTGGAAAAGAAAATGTGTAGGACCTTAATCCCTACACAAAGTCATGCTGTGTGACACAACATAGCTGTCTGTCACAACATAGCTGTCTATCTCAGAGTCTTTGAGAGAGGAGGCCCCTTTTGCAGATGCCCTGGAGGAGAATTATGCATAATGCTATTTTTTTATTTAGCAATAAAACAGTTTACCTTAGGCCTGAAAAGGCCAATTATATTTTTGTGATTTGACATTTATTTACCACAACATTTTCCCTTTTATTTAGGCCAAGAATCATCTGACTCAACAGTTCTTTATAGATTAAGATCTCACTCTGGAAATTTAGAAAGAACTTAATAAAACAAGCTGCAGTCCTTGTTGAGAGTTTAGTTTATCCTAAAAAAACACAGCTGGCACATGGCTTCATCGGATAAGAGAGATTATCAGTGTTTTGAAACTGTCTCATCCACAAGTTAGAAAGTTACTTAACCTGCTTTCCTGCAGATCCTTATTTGCCTAGGCGACAGGACAGAGAAGATGAATCACATTCCCTAAAGGCTTGCCAACATGACCAGAAAACATACTTCCTTTCCAGACAGAATATCGTGGACAAAGCCAAACCTCTCTTTGCCACAAGAAATCCATCCTGAACAAATGTTTACATATTTAGCTTCTAAAATAGTGTAAACAAAGGGGCTAGCTGTGACTTAAGAGCTTTATTTCCAGCAGATAATGACATCAGTTATGTTGTACAGTACAGCAATGTTACTGTAAAGGCAGCTTCAAGTTTCACCTCTGCACCAAAGGGTTAGTAACTTGAATTTTTTTTTCTATTGGTGAAATTTTGTACAATACCTCAAGAAAATAATCCATAGATAAATTGAAAAGGAATTGTTACCAGTGCACAGTTTGTAGACCTTCTCTGTTCAGAATGGTTTATTTTTATGACAGTTACATCCTGCACATGACCTTGGAGGATATCTGCAGAGATCAGTCACGGTAGATGTTAGAGATAAAAATGGATCAGTATGCACATTTCTGACACAGGAAAAAAGGGAAAAAAGCCTGGGAATTTAGGGAGCCTTGAAGTTCAGCCTGAAGTAGACTGAGGCTTTGTTTGGAATCACTGATACAGAATATCGTAAAACTGTAACAATTTAATTTATAATTCTTTCCTCCATGTTATAGAGAATGGGGATCCCTAGATCCATGTAACTGCAACAATGAAATACCTGGCCTCTGTCTTATTGTTATCAACTGTCTGAACAGCAAAATTAGAGTGGGCATTAGACATTCTGTGGCACAACAGACTTCTGCTTCTACCTGGTGGAAGATCCAAACCTCACAGAACTCATACAAGGCAAGGCTAGGATATATTAAGCACTAAATTGTTTTGACAAAGGAAAATTGCCAGACATTATAGGCTTTTATTATTGTAGATAAAAACCCCCAAGTCTATCTTGTAGCTGTGGCTATGCATTCTCAAGCACACAGTCCAGTGTGAGATGGGAGATACAAAGTTTCATAATCTTATGGTGATTTCACCATTCGCATAACATCCTTGAGAATAATTATTTTATTGTCTTCTCCTGCAAGACAACAGTATATTCCCTGCCCATAGACAAAACAGCACTTTGGTCCTAGATATGTGTCCCTTTTTCTGGGGTCTAGCTCCGATGCTTTCTCCTGCTTTCAATAACTACTGAAATTTTTCCATCCTTGACTGAGTTGTTGTGGACACTGTTTGGGGATGGGGAGACAAAACTGAACTTTATAAGCTTTCTGTATTTAGTATGGCTTATTTTTAATGACACCTGCATCCTGCATAAAAGAGGATAGATCAGAGATAAAAATGGACCATTATTTTCCAGATTTTTATTTTACAGACACTGGAAGTTGAACTGCCTTGTTCCTACTCTTGTCATAACGTGGTTTACAGCTGGAGAATATTAGATCAGTTTCTGTAGGAATACCATATGGATTCCAATAATAATTACCTTCCTCAATTTTGTATAGCTTGATGACCAGCTATAATAAATTAAAATTCATCCTTTCCTTTTTACTTTCTGAAATAGCCTTCCTTTCTATTTTGTGAAATATTCCTACACATAAGAAATGGAAAGGTGTTACAAAGTGTACATTTAAGTAATTAGAAATTTTGATAAATTTATCAAAGTATAATTATGGCTGAAAAATGCTGTAATGTTTTCATGTACTTTATTTTGTACTAAAGCAGTGCTCTAGGGAATGTACCCATGAACATGAATGATGGTGATTTGACTAGAAAAAGGTTTTTTTGGTCACAAAAGATCTAGCTTTTAAGCAATGCATATATAATTTTCCTTTTCAACTTAGAATGCTCTGAGGAAAAAAAAAACCAAAAAAACCAAAAAACACCAACAAACAAACAAACAAACAAAACCCCCCAAAAAACAACAACAACAAAAAAAAAATCCACTAAACAAAAAAAAAAAAAAAA
>WBNO01029110.1:67345-79308 GCA_013400575.1 Peucedramus taeniatus
AAAAAAAGGTTTATTTTTGCTCTTTTATTTTGTGGACAAATAGACACATGCTTTTTAAATCCTTACACCTTCTTTATGCTGGATGCACGTAGACATCCTTGATTCTTTTCACATGCCTTGCACTTGTAAGGCAGCTACAACCAAATCTTTGAATATCTGAGATACAAGCAACAGGGCAGCATGTACATGCCTTCAAAGATTCTTTCTCCATCTCAGAGAATGCCCCAGAGGTGGCAATAGCATCATCTAAAACATCCATAGCAGAAGCTATTCACCCACTCAGAACAGTGCTGGCGGACAGCCCTCCTAACACAATTACCATTAAACACCACCTTATATACTCCACCAGGAGCAAGACTGAAGCCAAAAGCAGATGTTAAATGGCTGATTTAGCTAATTCTCCATCTCAGAGCATCTGTGCTGAAACTACTAAATGTCTTTGATCATCTTTTCTACACCACAGAGACGTGAGAATGTACTGCAAATTAAACATGGGGAAGGTCCCAAACCTAAGCACTTCTCTTTCTGACAAGTATTTAGACCTAATAGTTCCTTTCTCAGGATCTCAGACAAATGTTGAAAGCTATTTACATAATCATTCAAGATCTTATGGACTAAAAGAAAATATGATTTATTCTATTAGCTGAAGCTGCCAGAAGAACATCCAGAGAACAGAAACTATTTTTATTGCCTTCATTAGCCATCTGGCAACATGTACTTGCTCAGTCTGAGACAAAACAAGAATTTGGGAGACCACTACCCAAATTCTTAACAGCTCCCAGGGGCTAAGGAGTGCAGCCACATCTGTTCTGCTCATCTCCTTGGAATCTCGTCCCTGTACCACTGCTGAAACAGCAGGGAGAAATGTTACAGAAATCACATGTGCCTGAGCAGAGAAAGACAAGAGATGAAGAAAGGACTGAGGAGGGGGAGAGCAGCAGGACCTGTAATGGAGAAGGACTGAGACCCCAAAGAAGTCAACATGGTTTTGTGAAACTGAATTGAATCAAAAGTCTCGGGCCACCCCAGCTTTGGCCAAACCTTATGAGGCAGAAAATTATCCCCCTGAGCAATCACCACTTGTTCCTATTGACATTTCAGCTGCAAAAGCTTTCCAGTGCTGAAGATGGGGATGAGGTTCCCTCATGCTTCATTCATGAAGCTTCTTCACCTGCCATTCTTCCTTGTATAAACTTGAAATCACTAAATTAGATTGTTCCTTTTATTTTGCTTATTATCATCATTTGCTGATGCCTCACCTTGGTCTCAGGATGGGGGGGTGAATCTAGAAGCTGGCTAGCTCCAACCCCCGCCTCCCCTCAGCAATAATCAAGTATAACCACCACCCCCCGCCCCCGCCTCTGCCCTTGGCAGGCAAAAGGGGTGACGGTTTGGCCAGGCTCAACAGCGCCGAGGCCAGCCGATATGGCCAGCGTCCATAGACCTGCACCAGAGATAAACTAAAGGAGCGAGTGCTCTCTTATGTGGTTTTCCAAGCTGCTTTATTCCCCGCGCTGGGAGCGGCGCCGTGCGGACCCGAGGGCGTTGCCAGGAAACCCCGCTGCCTGCAAGAGGAAGCCCTGTGCGTGATTTGTAACAGTTGCAAGCTGCAGAAAGCGGCGGGAAACAGCAAGAGCGTGCTGGGGCAGCACGGCATGGTATGGGGTGGTTGCGAGAAGTGGTCTGGGGTCTCGAGGCTGTGCTGAGGTGGAGCAGAGGTGCGCACTGTCTGGAGAAGCAGTGGGAACCCAGCAGGAGCGGTGGGCTCTGCGCGGGGCTCAGCATAGCCCGCCAGGCCTGCCGAGGAGCGGGCAGGCCAGCTCTGGCATCGGGGCAGCAATGGAGCAGGCAGAGGCAGCAGGCTCAGGCTCGTGCCGGCTCTGGCAGCGCAGCACGGTTTGCCGATGCAGCAGGGGCAGCAGCAGCGCCAGGGCTGACTGGGAGAAGGGCCAGCCTGGGCTGGGAGGTGGTGTAATACTGGATCAGCAGCGCAGCGCCATGCTGGCCCAGAGCGGGGGGGAAACGGCAGCTTGAGTGACCAGACGGGAAATGCCGAGAACAAAGACGAAGTGGACCCTTTCAAAACCCAGGCTGCTCCCCTGTGGGACTGCCCCCCTACCCTGCAGGGCAGCCCCGCAGTGAATTGGAGCTAGCTGGGAGGAGGATTTTGAGGGGTAAAACCAATAAATGAAGGGAAATATCATAACTGGCAGTAAATGTTCTTGATTATGGGTGTGACCTGGCACAGACAGTTTGCTGGGGGCTGAGTTTCAGTTATGGGCATAGAAAAGCCAAGAAGTTTCAGGAGCTGGCTCCAGGAGAGACCATTAGGAGGGACTGAACAGTGAGGGGTGAATCAGGGAGCAAACTATTGTAACATTTTGAATACATTTTCTAAACAGTTAAACCTTCTAGCCCCAATGCTGCAATTTGCCTTCCTAATTAATGTTCATGTGCTGAAATGGATGGTGTCATTCCTGAGTAAATCAGCAAAAAATACCTCCCTGCTTCACAGCTGCATTTAGATCACATTTCTGAGTTTATGAGAGTGGGTGACTTGGAGAACTATAAAGGCAAGTATAATTGTTTTCAAATTTGAAAATAAAGGGAACTTGAATCATCCCTCCCTAAATTGAGTTTTTGCCACTTCTTTTTTTCCTAACAAATCTGCCAAGTTTTTCAGTGGGGTTTTTTCAGCATTGAATTTGTTACAAAACATTAAAATGGAATTAAGTGACCATAATCTTTTCTAGTAAAAAAAAAAATCTTGCTTCAGAATTCCAGTTCTGGTGTTTGATTTGATCCTTAAATATGCACTTGTACATCATTTTGTGTACTGCCAAAACAAGCATGCATGCAGAATATCATGTGTTGCTAAGCAGAGCACATAATAATGAAAGCCTACCTCCTCTATCAAGAGAATCAAAATTTCAGTGGTTTCTTCCTTAAAAATAATATGTTGCATGAGGTATTGTTCAAAAAACCACACCATTGGGCGTGATTGAATAAGTGTCTCCCCAGTCCTGGTGAAGAACTCTGTATTTCTCTCAAAAGTCATGCAGCTAGTAGGTGGGACCTGGATGGAAAGATGGACTCATTTTTATGTTCTTCTGTACCTTCAAGTTACCTTGGGAGGCAGGAGGATCATGCTGCATGGTTGGGACAAATAAAATAAAGAGCATGCAAGGGAAAAATGTTCTCAGCAGGCAGCAGCTGGGAATATAAACCACTGCTCCCACTGATCCTGTAACTGCACGAGGGTAGTACACAGACAGGACACAAAGCCAATGAAAAGAGGAAATAATAGTATGTTTGAGTTGGCTAGAGTTTTGCTGAAGAGAGGGCTCTCATCCTCCACTTGTTCTCTCATTTCTGAGGCTGATTTAGGAAATCTGTCCTTGGGTGAAAAGAGCAACTCCCTTTGCTCTCAAAGAAACAAACACTGACCAAGCCTCTCTAATCACAGTTTATGGAAAATAATGAAACTTGATTTAATTCCAATTGCAAGCTCTGTTCATGAGGTTTTCTTGTTTTAAGTTACGAACCACATTTGAGAGATTTAAATGCTTAAATGTCACTGTCTTCCTTGCTCTTACTTTCCATGTGCTACAAGAACAATACAGAGGTGTTTTTATTATTACACTCTTAATTTACTTAATGCAATTACTAAATAAGTATTCCTTACAGCTCCAGTGAGTTTTCACTTAGGACTCCTGTGTCAAGGCACGAATAATTTTATAGAGGCAATCTGATATACTGAGATCAAGATTAAGAAATGGAGAAAGAAATATTGCAGACAGCTCTAACAACTTCGTAGCATAAGCCGGCTGTCTACTCAACAGCACCTCCGTAGAACAGATGTTCCTTGTACACAATTCACAGAGGTCAAGTTTTTCTCATTACACATTTTCAAGGATAAGGAGGGGTCCTGGCTACAGACCAAGCTGTAAGAACTCCAACTGCTTATCAACTCTGTTTGATATGTTTTCTTTCATGTTGCAAAACCCACTAGCCTCCAACACACACCCAGTATATACATGGCTATGCCATACAACATTTCAAATTCTTAACATGTTTACATGATTGGGGCACTCTCTAGCAACCAAATATATGAAACCCATCTTGTGCTCCCTCCATCTCTCCTAGATAGTTCCTTACCACTTCTGAATTTCAGTCTTTGATTCCCTTTCATAGTCTGTGCTCCATTAAAACTGATATCAATGCTTTCTTTGGGGCTGAGCCTAAAGTAGCTGATTGTCCTGTTCTGTGTATTTGAATATATAGTGTGATCAAAGGATTTCTGAGAATCTTCTACGTATTGCTCCTCTCTCTTTTTCTCTCTCTCCTGTGCTTCACAACCCCTTCTGTTTTGCCTTTATTCTCTCTTCATTTATCTTCAGGTTCTCATCTAAACCTTCAACCTGGATCATCTGCTTTCCTGGTTACTTTGATTTTGTTTCTTTTTTAAACTTAATTGTTGTTTATCCTGTTCTCACTCAATTCTTGATCCTGCTCCATCATGACAGGAGAATAAACACCTGAAGGTACACGAATAAAAGGTAAAAGATTTATCTAGACTGAAAGTCCATTTCTCTGTCCCTCTTTCCTTCTCTGTGACTTTTGAAAAATTTCCTCATCTTAATGGCAACAAAAAACTTCCGTGATATTGTTGCAATACATGTCAAGGTCAAAGTAACTGATATCAGGAAACAGCTGTAAAATTAGCTCTTGTGTTTCCTAATCTATTCATAGACCTAATTATTTTTATATCCAAATGCGTTCATAAATCAAGCAAATGACACTTATTAAAGCACTTTCATATAAGGAAGCTATTTACCAAACTACTTTTTTCATATTTCTGCTTTTTGTAAGTTTTATTTAGCATCTTAAATGCAAGAATTTTTAATGCTTTAAGGAATACATGATTCAAATTGTTTGGCCAAACTCTGAGTGCTTGGTTCTTTCTTAACGACTCTTGACGTCCCAGGTACTAAAGGTTATACTAAATACAAAATATTAGAGCACAGCCCAATAGGTTGTTCTCTAAGTGTTTGCCCTCTACAGGCTATCACTACTGACCCAATAGAAACATATTCTGTATCTGCCTTGACAGAAAATACATTTAAAGTGTACATTTAAAGTGTGTTTCGTGTAGGACATGAAACAACACGACGCGGACAGCACTCTTTCCAAGACAAAAAAGGCACTTTGTTAATTTCTGACTCCAATTTATAGATCTCTGAAGTACCAGTGTCATTGGAGGGTGACAGTGCCACCTCCTCAATGCCACTGGGCAACCCAACAGTTCATCAAGTTGCTCGTCCCCCATAAAGGAATGCAAACAATAAGTTATTTACATAAAGTGGTTGAGAAAGTTCTGTACAAGAATGTAAACATCAGAAGGCTTTAAAAAAACTTGAAAAATCAGGGTGACAAAAGTGTCCTGTTTATACGCTTTGATTTTGAGAACAAAAGAGTGTCCATGTAAATTCCTGTTTTTGTTTAACATACTTACCTGCTAAACAGTCACCCTGGTACATACAGAGTGAGGCAGAAAAAAAGAAACCAAGAACTTTCTAAGCAAAGCTGTTTTATTTTTGAACCTGCATCCTTTTCTCTGTGGTCACAGTCCTCAAAAAGCAAAATGCATAACCTGAGGACTTTATCCTTTAGTCCAGGGTTGTACACCACATGCTGCTTTGAGGAGCCATAACAGGAACCATAAGGTGCCAGACTTTATTCCCCTGTCCCTCTCTTGAAAGAATTATAGGCGGTTCCTGTACCTCACAAGGTACATATGATTCCAGAGCAGAATAATACCTGTAAAAATCTGTAGAAGGGAAGGAAAACACAGGGAGGGAAGTGACCTTTTACAATGACAAATCATCCATAAATGTTGTTGTGGAAATCAATGCTTCACATTTCAGTGAAAAAGCACTGTGGCTGCAATGCTTGAGACTGCATAGGAGCTAAATTTTTATTCCAAACCACAAAAACTGGCATTCTCTTATCCTACCCACTTCCCCAAGACAAGGAAAATCCCTAATGGCTACAATTACCTTTTCTCACACCACTGATTTTTTTTTTTTTTTTTGCCAGACTTTCAATCATCTGATACCTACACAAACCAGAGTGGGAGATTTTCAGGCATTTAGACACCAAGTAGTTGCCATAGTTTATAATAGTCTATTTCTCAGTGAAACAACAGTTGTTGACAGTGTCTATCGGCTAAACTCCTAATGTTCAGGATTTCTTGAGCAAAGACTGACAGGTTTTAAAGATTAGTTACACCTTTGCCTTCCTAGTGGGGATTATTATTATTATTACCTTCCCTGGTAGGTGAACTCACCCAATATTAGCCTTCACCACTATAGTGAAACATCAGTGGCACAGTGTTATTGTAAGGACTCTGAGCAGCAAGAAATTCAGTAGATGACACATTTTTCTCTCGTGCAAGACATGTGCGGTTTAATGGGAGCAGATAACTCAGAATGAATGTTACGGACTTTATCCACAATATGTCAAGAGTGTCCAAAACCAGTGGAGCTAAGCCAATATAAATTCATCATCATCCTATCCAAGTTTTTTTGTATTTTCAATTAATTATTTGTTTTCTGTATTACTGGAGCTTTGAATAAAGAATGCTTAGGTTAATATTTCATCTTCTAGATCTGAGTCTAATGTGGCCTGTATAATATGTGTATACATTTATTGTAAGATATCCAAAATTAATGGAAAAATCCAAAATTAATGGTAACCCCAAATTAACCCCTTGTCTCCTTGCTATACACTATGAAAATTATTTTTCACTCACCTTTCTGTATTTTTTTTTTTCATTTCTTAATTTAGAATATGCTAAATATCATCATTAAGTACAGATGAAAATTTCATGCATCACACATCTGGCCTATGTGGCAAAGTGAGAAGTCAGATCACTGTCAGAACTGTATCAAGACAGGCCAAAAAGTAAGTCCCTTGTGACCAAACCCACGTGCAAATTAAATGGCTTCCCACAGTCAGAGTTCAAATAAAATAAAAGAGTAAGGCTTCCTGGATAGTAGCACTGTTTCTATTGACTTCTCTGATGTACTATTTGACCACAAGAAAGTACCATGAGATTTCCCAGAGATAGATCATGGCTTAATGATAGATCTGATAGTCACTCATTATGTGGCAATGTAACCTGGAGGTGGTGGGCTGAAGAGAAGCAGACACTGTCACAATTTTCAGGAAGAAGAATACAAAAATTGCTTCCTTTGCAGATGAGACTTAGAGAATAAAAAGATTTAGCAGAGATGTTAACATTGAACAGTTCTTCTGCCAGGCCCTGACTGCAATCCCACTGCTGTCAATGTACTTCAGGAACTATGGTGCTCTGACGTGCAGATCAGACATTCAAAACTGAGTTTAAAAGTTGGTGGCACCCAGTTTGCTCACCAGTGCTGTCAAAGAGTAATGAAAATCTTCCCTCACAATGGAAAAATAGGGGTTTTTGGTTGAAAGTTCTTTTTGTTAGTGTAATGGACCTCTTCCTTTAAGACCTCTGTCACAGCCAATGTCTCATATTGCATGCCTTCATCTATTCTACTTTGAACATGAAATAAATAATGTAGTACCCTGTAATAATTAAAGAAGCTGAGAAATCTGCCTCAGGATCTTCAAGTTTACTGTAGAAAAATTCGAGACTAGTTGTTTTATTTAAATTTAAGTGCTATAAAAAGGCACACACTGCAGATGCCTCTTAAAAAAATATTGTTTTGCTGTAACATAAAAAAACTATTACAAACTTTTGGAAAAAAATGGAAGATTTCACTGTTTACTTTATCTAGTTATACATAAAATCACAAGATCATAGAATGGCCTAGGTTGGAAGTTATCTTAAAGATCATCCAGTTCCAATCCCCCTGCCAATTAGAGGGACAACTTTCACTAAACCAGATTGCTCAGAGCTCCATCCAGCCCGGCCTTGACCACCAGGGGTGCTTCCACAGTTTTTCTGGGCAACCTGTTTCAGTGACTCACCACCTTCTTAGCAAAGAATTTCTACCTAGTATCTAATCTAAACCTACTCTCTGTCAGTTTAGACCCATTCCCCCTTGTCCTGCCACCACATGCTCTGAAAAGTCCTCCCTTGCCCTGCTGCCCACACTGCTTTTGATGCATCCCAGGATACAATTGGCTTTCTGGGCTGTGAGCGCATATGACTGGCACCATATTCCATTTTTCATCTGCCAGCAAACCCAAATGCTCCTTGACAAGGCTGTTCTTGCAGCTTTCTGCTCATCCCCCAACCTGTACTTATAGCAGAGGTTGCCCTGACCCAGGTGCAACACCTTGGACTTGGTCTTGCAAAGCCTCATGCGATTCCCATGGGCCCACTTCTCAAACTTGTCGAGGTCCCTCAGGGTGGCATCACATCCTTCAGGTCTGGCAACCACACCACTCAGCTTGGTTTCATCTTCAAACTTGCTGAAGGTACACTCAATTCCTTTGTCTATACCACTAATGAAGATATTAAATAACACTGGTCCTAATTTGGATCCCAGAGGGACACCACCTGTCACCAATGTCCATTGGGAGTCTGAGCCATTGACCACTACCCTATGGATGTGACCATACAACTTATCCATCTAACAATCCATTCATCAAATCTGTCTCTCTCCAATTTAGAGAGAAGGGTATTGTAGAAAACTGTGTCAAAGGCTTTACAGAAGTCCAGATAAATAACATCCACAGCCCTTCCTTTTCCCACTGATGTAGTCACTCCATCACAGAAGGCCACTAGGTTTGAGTTTCTTCTGCATTGTAATTAAACTATAATATTTCATAGGCTGTTTCAATGGAGGATCTTAAGTCAGTTTAAAAGTGTTAGGAGGTGATACAAGTTATGAATTTAATATCTGTAAAAAGGTAATTCATAGAGATGGTACTGCTACTTCATGTCCCTCACTATATCCCCATCTTGCCCACATCTTTCCACTTATCCAGCTGTTGCTATTTTCAGTTCTTATCTTCTCTGCACACCTGAGACTGGGTGGAAGGTTGGTCATTGCATCTTAGGTCAACTCAGCATACCATGCAAAATCCAGCCATGTTTGCTTCTAGTGATGGGATTTTAATCCTGCTTTATCTTGCCTAGAGATAGGGAACAATTTGCTCGCAGTCACTTTATCATAACATTTCATTAATATCAACTGTAGAGATAAGCATTTGTCCAGCCTTGCTAGAAACCCCAGGTCTGTACAGACCCTCCTACTTGAGCTTCAGGATTGGCATAGCTCAACATTAGTAAGTGATATTTTTATTAAATTAATATCTGTCCTCTGCAGGCAAACATTTCCAGAGAAAAGAGCTATTCATCTTTGCAACTAAAATATTAACTTCCTTTGTCCTAGGAGTAATTTCATGTTCTTTTTCTACTAGCTTCTGCTTTGTCTCCTCAAAGCATCTGTCTCCATGTTTCCTATTCCCTTAGAAATGGGTTGCCATTGAAAGCGCATTTACGACAATTCCATGAAGAACAAAGTAAAATAAGGTATCTTCCTCACCTGTCACTGTTAAAATTAAAATAAGCCAAAACTCAGGTAGCATTTTACTATTGTTCCCTTTAATTCATTAAACTTCTAATCTGTAAATAGTGGTAGGGTCAATTTGTTTTCCAAATTCATAGTGACCTAATTGAAATTTCACAAATGATGACTTTGATCCATTATGTTGGATATCAATTCAATATCTTACTCAAGGAAAATGTTTTTAAGTGTGACATTGAATGCCACTTCCACTGAGCATGAAGAAATAGATATTCTAGCATCAGTACCAAGTAAATTATTTAGCAGAACACAGATACTATAGCTAGTTGTTTTGTTTTTAATTAACAGCAACCTGAGATAAAAGAGTCCACTTTAAGTTTATCTTTAAAATTTTATTAGTTATTTCATTGGTCTGCTTAAAAAAATTAAAAGTTAATCAATCTCATGTTTAATTTTGTTTCCAGCTAAACTAAAACATATCTTTCAATCCCAACAGAAGCAAAGCCAAATTGATTATTATACTGATTTCCTCTAGAAGTAAATAAAACTGTGTTAAATTTACATCCTTACAATTGAAATGGAAGATCAGTATTTTTATGGGTTTTTTATTACACAAATGTGATTAAACACTAAGTGTTTGAAAAAACAATGATTATGTGAATAATAAGTGGCCTTTTTTAGTTACATTCTAGAGGGTTTTTTCTGAATTAGATGTTTTTGTCATACTATCAAAGAACAGAAGTAGTGCTGTGAGTTACATGAACAATCAACATTATGTAGAACAGCTGGAGTGACTTAAATGTGCCTGGAAAGTGTTTGTCTTGACTATTGATCAAATATAGCAAACAAATACAGCAGTTTAGAAGTAGTTAACTGGCCATTAGGCAAAAACTGTAGCTGGACATACATTCCAGACCAAGCTGAGCTGCACAAGACGGGACTTGTTCAGAAAAAGATACTCTCTCACATCAAGGCTGGAAGGCAGTCCTGAAAGGGCTCTAACTTGCATCCCACTGGATTACTGAAGATTACTGGAGTGTTTCAGCCAAGAGTTCTCCCCTGATGCTACTCATTTAAAAGGGGTTAGAAACAGGAATATATATACAGCTCAATCTATTCACCATTGAGTGCTGAGCGAATTGCTTTTATGCACAACCAATTTGTCCTTCTAGCAAACAAGTGAAACAGAGGTATTCTGAAATCTTCAATCAGCTCTGCTCATTGCATTAAAAGGAGGAGCAATCTCTTATATTCCTGATTGTGTTTTCTTGCCTACAGTATATATATATATATAGAAAAGATTTTCTCACGGTATATGTATATTTCTAACTTCTGTGTATTTTCAGAAACTAGGAATCAAGTACTGTTACTATATTTTGACACACAAAAAATTTGTTCATCTCATAAAGCTCTGCAAAATAATTAAGAAAGCAAGTCTTTGATATTATTGTTGGATACTCCCTCTTATAATTTTGTTTCATGGCAGTCTAAAGGGTTTCACTAAACTGGTTCAAGATTAAAATTCACTCAGATGATGCTCCAATGATCAACCTAATTTGCTAAAGTGCTTTTCAATTTTGAATACATTTCCAAGTATTGTGCAGAGAAAATTGCAAAATCTTGTTTATGCTCATTCATTCATCAGTAAACACTCTTCCCTGACTTCCTCTTCAATGATATCAATGTTTTGGTTTCTTCTGAAGCACAGTATTTTAGAGTGAAAATTTCTTTCTTTAAAATTATCTTCTTTTTATGTAGCAACAAAATACATATATGGAATTTTTCAGCTCTTTTTCCCTCCACTTTCCAAAGGAGAAAAATGGAAAAATGTGTTACTTAACAGCAGCTGAAAGGCTTACTTTTTCATTTTAGATACATCTTCATCTCTTTAGTTGTAACACACTTTTTTTGTGCTGTCGTGTGTAGTAGATACCAGGATCCTTCAAATCCAAGTTGGACAGGCATCATTCCTAGCTGTGACAGGACCACAGTTCTTGCTCTCAGAAAGCCTGATGGGAACACTGTTTTCTTGAGGACCACAAAGTCTCATACCAGCCCTATCTCCCAGCTAGCCCAGTCACAAAGAAACAAGACAGCATTGTTTCTCAGGTCTCACCTTCCACATGTATATTCAAAAAGACCAAACGCCCATTAAAGAAGTCAGTGTGAAAATGGTCTGCTCCTTGATTTCAGACCCCAGCCTGCTGCATTCAGTAAGGTGAACATCAGGCAGACTTTGGCTTTTCTTTAGGTATCTCTAAAGTAGTTGATCTCAGTAAATCAACTTGCCCATAGGAAGGGTCCCCATCAAACAAATTGAGAATCAGAATATGCAGGTAATTTTTTAGGCTTACTATTCTTCAACTACTCCTTCTTGTAAAAAAAATCAGTGTCAGATGCCTTCTTCTCGCACTTGTCCCTCTCCAGAAATAC
>WBNO01029111.1:722-28123 GCA_013400575.1 Peucedramus taeniatus
GGACTTCAGAAGTTCATGCATTTTTTTCTTTTTTTTTTTTTTTTTTTTTTCCCCTACCAGCTACTGGATACTACCCTCACCTCTGTTATTCACAAAACAATAGTAGTAAATTTGGCTAATACATCTGGAACTGATGTCAGGATTCTCTAGAGCAAAAAGCTCTAAAACAACAACAACAAAAAAATTAGGTTCCCAGTTCAAACTAATACTGTCAGTGAGCTGGGCACACATGGAAAGCAATACATAACTGCACAAGCCAAGAAGGCTTCTGTTCTTGATGAAGTCAGGGAAATTGTTTATGAGAGGCCTATCACACATTATCATAATCTCCGAGTACAAATATTTTCCTGCAGTTGGGCTGTCAATAAGTATTTGAAAAATAATTTTACTGATGTCCTAAGCACACAAGAAAGTTATAAAATTCAAATGACCTTTTTATTTTTGGAACAAGTGTGTCATTTTTTCTAGTGACTCCAAAGCCTGGCCAGCCAGTGATGACAGCATTGCCCAGGGAAGGTTGCAGGGAAGGATGCAGCTGAGACATCTGTATCCTACCAGTTACGTGCCATTTACATAACCAGAGCTGATCTCTGTGGAGAAGTTTACAGGGAGAAAGTCTAAAAGCCCTGAGATGCCCAACACTTGGTTCAGCCTAAAGCAGGGCTCTAACAGTGAGAAACAGCTAAAAAATTTTGTAGAGGATTGTGCAGTCTTTTTCATAGAGATGTAGTTACTCTAGTAGGTAAACTTTCACATGAGGCTATATTAAATAAAAAAAAAATACTTTCTTACAAGGCCCTCTATTTGTTTGCCCAGTGAGTGCACATGGGAAATTCAAAATTACACATAAGTCCTGTGCTTACCCACTAGAAAACAGACAAACTCCTGAGGCTTTGGTAGTTTCACAGACACTGTACATGAAACAACCAATTACCTGAGCAAACCTTTGCAGAATAGGAGATTAAGTAAAAACATGTAATGTAATTTTTAAAGATGATGTCAACATGATGACATGGTTCATATTGAACAAGTATCCTAATTTCTGCCTGATACATACAAATCCAATCGGCAGTCAATTATGGTGCAGACAAACACTGCCTATCATTATTTCTACCTTCTCCAAAGCTTACCTTTATCTTCTGAGTTGTGCCACTTGAATTTTTTGTGTAGTCTATTACAACACAACTCTGTAATCTAATTACCTTATTCACTCAGATGTAAATGTAGTACTAAACACCAAGAATATATACAACATGACTTCTTTGGGATATGTTCTGAGAGAAGGTTTTTGCCCCTAAACTATGACCAATTCACCCCTTTCTCTAGAACCAAATATACAATAAGAGGTCAAGAATCACAAAGGTCTTTTCTGTAGAAAAAGCCCAAAACAATTCTCCATCATTATGGCAGAATAAAATGTCCCAAGATGTTATTCCCCAGGTATTTATCTTTCTATGGAAAGAAAACTCCCTCTTTCTACTCCCCCTTCTCCTTCCTAAAGCATTTATTCAGTATACTCATGAATGTACCCTGAGACTCACTGATCAGAGTGAATGAGTGCTTCCTGAGCTCACTAGCACCCTTGCATAATTAATCTGCTCTACCCTACTCTCTGTTCTTGGGCTTCTTCCAGAGTCATTTCTGTAATGGTGAGAGATTGCACCTGGCAAGAGCCTGCATCACATCGTGAGAGATTGGCATCACCACCATTCTTATGGTAAAACCATCCATAGTATAGTAAAATCAATTTCATTTCCATTATGAAAAGGAATACAATATTTTCATTATGGAAAGCAAAACTTATCTTGGTCAGATGAAGAAGGTAAAAATGTCCTACTTATCTTCACTTGTTCCATAAGACAATATCTTTATGACTGTGCATCTGCTTGTACTATAAACTGCCACTGGGTGTGACATTACCTGAAATAATTTAGTCAAGATACAAAAATCTGCCTGAATATAACATACTGCATCCTGAGGCAATATACACTGTGTCAAAAATAATATACTGAAGGGAATATAACTCAAATAATCAATCAGTTCTCATACCTGATATTTTTCTTTTAAGGACACCAGTACTTCATGCAGCACAACAAAATTTTGTCACGTGTTGAAATACAATAAACAGGCCGTTCATTTTGCCATCTATTTTATCCCTTTTATTGTTAAGGAAAAACAGTTTTAAGCTTATTTTGACAAGGCTGTCAAGTCCTAGAATCTAGAATTTTAAATATTCTGTCTTCCAAAGCAACATGGTTGTTAATAGAGATGCTCTTTTGATGGGGAGATGAAATATGGTCTTTTGAAAACTGCTATCATCAATAAAATTAGCTTTAATATTCAATCTCATCTTTACTGTATTAATTGGCAGTATCATTTATTTTCCCCATAACAAATCTTACTACAGCTGGAGTTTCAAGAGAATATTAAACTCACTTGGAATTTTTTTTTTCATTTAGATTAACCAAGTGATTAATCTCAGATTAATATTAAAATGATATATAAAACAAGTTAATCTATACACACTGCTCTGCGTGATACATATAATAAAATAAATCAAGTATCAATTCAGCTTAGTAAAGATAATATATATGCTTCCAGTTTTGAATCTGGAACTGACATATTCCAAACGGAAAACTTGGAACAAATGATATATGCTACTATTATTTTGTAGAAATGTATCCCAGACTCCTTGCACTAGCAGTGCACACCACCACATATTTTTTATGCATTGTATTAATGATGTAAAAGTAGTGCAATATTCAGGTTATACACAAATGATGTTTACTTCAAAACAATGGATGCTGCTGAACTTAACATCAATTTTCTGAACAGTGTTGAAAAGTTTATTTTTTCTGGTGTCATCAAAAGAATGACAGTGTAGGATATGGAGCCAGCACCTGTTTGAGTAAGAGTTTGTTCACAACACCTAATTGGAGTCAAGGGTCTACATATACACTTACCTGCCCAGACACTTATTTATTTTAGAAACTTTTCACTGTTTGAACAAAATCCACTTGATTCCCTCAGAATGCATCTTGTGAACTCACAGTTAAAGAAAGTTGAGTAGGTGGGTTTAGAGTACCTTGTCTGAGTGCTTTCACCTGCTTTCTGTCGCCAAGGAAACTATTTCTGTCTGTTTACATTCACAATAAAAATCTCATTGAATTCTGAGGTTCTGATATTTTTTGACTGAAGTAAAGCATCATGGAAGAGTAATGGTCAGACACAAAGATACTACAAGAAATTTCATGGAAAACAGGAAAAGCTCAAAAAGTGCATACTTAATTATTAATTCCTTATGATTTGAACCTTATATTTGAAATTACAAACAAGCTAACATGACTTCTAGATACAAAACCATAGAAGAGAGTCCACAGAGTCATTGTAACTGCTCCTAAACACAGTCTTGACACTTTTATTGCAATCACTGTTTTTAATGCTATAATTACTAGAAGTTTTTCAAGTTTCAGTTTTGTGTTTAGAAAAATGTTGATTCAACTTTCTGATTCTTTCATTAAAATATACAGTTACACATATTTTTCACTTTGGATTCTCAATTTGTATTTCAATAATTATTTTAATGTAAATATTTCCAATGTCCTTTAAATTAGCTCCTACCCATAAGCAGAAATTCAAAACCCCCAGTAAGAAATAAAAATGCTCAAATTTCCTGATTACAACTCTATTTTATGTCAGCTTGACTGTAGGTTCCCAGGTTAAATCTCCAGCCTTCTTGTAGAAGGCTGTAAATATACATTAAATACCATGTGAACTTTTCCACTGTGAGAAGCTTGCACAGATTCACAAAGACTGATAATTTAAGGGCAGAAGAGTTTATAGATTCTTTAATTCTTTTCATATCTAAAAATGAACCCAAGCCTTCCATGTGGAGAAACATCCATAGAGGGGCAATGTGTTTCCTTGGAATAAAAGAAATTGTAGCCCACTAGTTTGCTTATTTAGACACATTTTGTATGTCTAAAAGAGTTGTCTGCCAGCAATTTTCTTAAAAAGTCCCACTATAGGTGTATCCATAGGACTTCTCTCTCTAGGCAGAAATACACATTACATCAAAAAAAAAAGGAAAAGAAGTAAAACTAATAAATGCTATCTAGTAGAAAAAAAAGCAAATTGCTTTATGTAATGAATCAATATAAATGAACATAAATAGCTAAGTGGCAGTAAAAAACTAAGGCCATACCATGGAGTAAATTTGCATTAAAACTAGTTTTATCTAAACAATCAGCCAGGGAGAAAATAATTTGAGAAAGATAATCCAAATATCCAAAGGGAACGAAGGTTTATAAGGCATAGGAACTTGAAAATCAGTCAGTCTACAATACAGTTATATTTATTCCTTTACAAATTTTTATTTGTTTTGCCTTGCTTTCAGTCATCCTTGGGTGATTCTGCGAACACATTCAGGGCCTCAGTGAAGTCCACAAGATAATGTATGTACCTACAAGATTTGCCACTACTCTTCTACCAACTGTCACAGAGCCAGAGCCTGATTACTTTGAATCATTACCTTAACAAATACCTAGAGCACACAGACCTGCTTGTGAGCAAGATATTAAATCTGCCATTAAAGTTAGTCATTGAATCAATTAATATGATTGGTTTTTAAAGTAATACATATATGTGGATAGATCAAGTTGTTCCAAAAGTAGTGAAGGCTGAAAACTGATGTTTATTTAATGAGGCATATAGGTTGTTGCACTACCATCAATACAGAAATGACAATGATACCTTCCAGTGCAAAGCTGACAGGTCAGAATCTTTTACTCCTTTAAGCTGTTAGGTTCCATGTAGGAAGCCATAGTCAAGGATATCAAAGAGTATGCAAAACTTAAAGGGATGTTCTGACATCACTTACTGTTTGCACTGCAGTTACATTTTGTCTCCTTCCTACAAACCTTTCTACTTATCTGATGTTACACTAAAATGTGGAAATTGGTTGGTTTTCTTTTTTATATTGAACAAAATCAAATTGAAGATAAAAAACTGGCTGAAATCCTACAAACTTTGCTGGATAAGAACAGTTCCTCTGAAATCAACTGGACATTTTAGATGTTGAAGTGCAACTGGACAAGTGTCTCAGAGATGCTCTGTATTTCTACATTGGCTTTAATGTTTCTCATCTCCCCTAGTCAAGCACAGGTTATCAGGTTCAAAACTGGAACAGCTATATGAAATCATAAGGTGTCTAACATAAAAAATGGTTAAACTAGACAGGTATAAAAGTCCTTTCTGATTTTAAAAACAAAGATATTTGTTGGGGCAGAGATTACTTAAAGAGTGAAATTTCCAAATGGTACAGAAATTTAATGCTAAGATTCCAAAGTTTTTGGAGCAGGCAAATCTCTTCATATGTATTCATAAAATTATTTAACAGATTTAGACTTATTTGTTCTTTCTTGTTTTTATGTTGTTCTTCCTTTTGTTATAGCAGGGCTAAGGAAAAGACAGCATGTCTTCCCTAGTCTTTAAAAAAATGCTTTCAAAAACAGATTTCTTTAGTAAAAAGCTGTAGAGATTTCTGAATCTTCTTTGAATAAAATAGAAATAGGAATGTTTAACTTCACCTCCAGTGATGAACTGAAACTGTGAATAGCTCTCAGTTTACATCTGTGACATCTCACTGCTGGGATAATTAGTATGCCTCAGTATGCTTTGCAGCACCCCAAATTTATACAATGGAGCAACTGTACTGAAAACTTCTATCTAAAAAACCAAGAACTCTCAACAAGGAAATCTCCCCACGGGTTTCTAAGCTGATGGTCTACATTTGGAGTGTATGGACAGTTTGAACTGATTTGGGCTCAGTGAGCTTCAGGATGATTTATAAAGTTCAACCACCACTGAGCACAGGTGAAGCAGCAATATGGGGCAGCCATGTTCTTACATCCACAGCTTTATAACTTTTAAAACTAATCCCTAAAAAATTGATTTAATATGTTATGCTTAACATTACTATTAAATTGCATAAACCAGTAAGTTCTTTTTACCCTTGGGTATGTATTAACAACTTACTTTTTGCAAATAAGTGCACAAATATGATTAGCTCTTGCAAATTGCTCCTTATTCTGTTACTGGTAAGTAATTTTTATAATTCTGCAGTGTAAACAGATGCTATTTTCCACTACATATTCAGCTGTAATGAGCTAATTCAACATGTTAAAAACAACAAAAGATCTTCAAGAATGAGCTATTTGATTCAATATTCCAACCTCCTTTAAAATTTATGTTGAAATCACCCATGACAGGAAGTCAGAAAATTACTGTAGAAGCCCTGTTGCAAAAGAAGAGCTTTAGTTCATTTATTCAAATCCCAGCTGTGTTCTGTTACTTTCCTAACAGACATATTATCCATCATATTGATCCAAAAGTTATTTTTTGACCAGAACTAATATGCTTCATTGCTTTTCCTGTAACAAAACAATATTTGGGCATGAGTTTTACAACTGTTTCAACATTCATGCTTAAGAAATCATTATACACCAAAATCTAGAAACAATGAACCATGATATTTTCTTTGCCCTTTGGAAATGGCAAGGACCTCCTTGCTATGAAAGAGAGAAAAATAAAACCAAAACAGAAAGCAAACATGTTGAGTTTAGATTGTGTGGGTGAAATCCTGGCACCACTTAAGTCAACAGAACTGTTGACATTTATTTCACCCTGGACTGGCAACTGAAAGCAAGTGCAATACTCCATCTGGAAACAGGATGAAGAATTTAAAGATGGATGGACAGCCTCTGACTAAGCCAACAAAACCAAATGTACATCACAGAAACACATCAGCTGAAAAAAAAGAAGTTTAGTTTTCACCACAAAAATGTGTCATAATCAACTTGGAATATGTTAAATGCTTAGCCTCACTATAGCATTTCTTTACCTGCATCATCTTGGTTGGCACTTTATACTAATACTCAGGTGCTACCAGTATCTCATGCATGAATATATGCTACAAAGTAGTGAAAAATAAAAATTAAGAACACCAGAACAGTTTAGCTCAACTGGAAATTACTTGGTTTTTCTGCTCTTTTTTACTAGGTTTTACTGAACATTGCTAGAGACAACCATGGGAATATTTTCCAATTTCTTTTATATTCTAGCAAACCTGTTTGACAAAGGTATATATGTATATATATACCTTTGTCAAACAGTCTACACACACAGCATGGGACAGCTGCCATCTCACTAGAAATATTATATTAGATGGAAAGATTTCCAGTGTGGAGTACACTTGAGAGATAGATATATAACCCCAGCAAACACCTAGCTATAAGAGACTCACAGCTTTGTCAGAGAGACATAATCCATTGTCCTTTTTCTAGTGGGTTGCAAATAATTTGTGCAGCACTTTATGGACAGATATAAAGACACAATGCATATCAGAAGCACCACATAATGATATCTAGGGAGTATAACATCACAAGAAGGCAGATAATCATTAGAACTCAGTCTCAACTGAACTTGTGAGACTATTTTTCCATTTTAGATACTTTCTTATTTTTGATCTTTTGATCTCAGAGCTAGATTACATCTGAGTCCATCTCATAATAAAAATACACACAAATGTAATAAAAATAAATAGAATAACTCAATTTATCTCCCAAAAACTGTGCTTTATAGTATAATTAGTTTCAAGAATGACTGTTATTTTGACCTTAGATAGACCGAGAAAACAAGGACCCTACCTTAGAAAGACCTTAAGGGTGTGAGTTTAGACCATGCATTTGGAAGGGTAATGCAGACAGCAAACATTGTGACTGGAAAAGAAAGGACTTGCAGGTGTAGGTTCCTATGATCTACCAAATTATGACAAATATTGCCAGTAAGTTATCTGCCTGAGGCAAACTAACTGACCTGAGACAATTCAACATTCCCAGGGCATCTTCCTGGCTTTCAGGGTTACTGGCTGGAACCAAGTCACCCCTGTGCCCATGCATGTCATTATCCTCAGAGCCTCGTGAGGCCTCCACTCCCAGCTCTGGATGATGTGCCTCTGTGGCTGACTCTGCCAGCCACATCACAGAATTGAAATGGCTTGGGTCATAAGGGATCTGAAAGATATTCTATTTCCATCAGCCCTGACATGGCCAGGGACAACTTCCAATACACCAGAGTATGCAAATACCATCCAGCCTGGCCTTGAACACTTCCAGGGATGAGCCATCCACAACTTCTCTGTTCAAGCGCCTCATCACCTTCACAGCAAAGAATTTCTTTCTAATATCTGATCTAAACTTGAGTTGTCTCAGTTTAAAGCCATCCGTGCTAGTCCTTGTAAATAGTCCCTTTCCAGCTCTCTTGTAGGCCACCCCCTTTAGGCACTGGAAGACTGCAGTAAGGTCCTGCCAGAACCTTTTCTTCTGCAGACTGAACAGCCCTGTCTCAGCCTGTTTTCATAGGAGAGGTGCTCCAGGCCTCTAATCACTTTCATGGCCCTCCTTTGGACTCACTCACTCCAGCAAGTCCATGTCCTTCTCCTGTTGGGGCTCCCAGAGCTGGACACAGCACTCCAGGTCGGGGTCTTACCAGAGTGGACAGAGGGGCAGAATCCTGACCTGCTGCCCACCCTGCTTTTGATGCAGCCCAGGATTCAGTTGTCTGCCTAGGCTACAAGTGCACATAAATGGGTCATGCTGAGCTTCTCATCCACCAGTATCCCAATTTTTATGTATTCCTCGCAGGCTACCTGTCCTTCCTTCCACTCTGTAGGCTTCCTTTTTGTGTTTTGTATTTCAAATACAAACGAGATATTACTTTCAGCTGAGTGGTTTAAGAGGCATTAGCAGTTTCAGGCTTACAGAAGATAAATCTAACAGGTTGCTTTAGGCAGACAACTGGCCAGGAATAAAACTGGGAGCTTTCAGGCTAAGCCAAAGTGTTGACTAGTCCAAATATGGTAGGAGGACAAGGAGTTACCTGCTAATGATTAACTCTATAGCCAAAGTGTTTATTCAGTCACCTGCAACATCTTTCAGTAAGTCAATCAGGTCTATGACTTTTACAGGTTCAGGAATATGGGTATAACCCTCCCTGATATATTACAGGAGAGTGCCTGTACCTCCTTTATCTGATCAGACAGACCACATAATTGGTCCTGCATATTACCACAGGAGGCAGCAACAGAACTTAAACTCTATGTCTGCAGAAAATGTACAGATGTGGCAGTTGGGGACACGGTTCATTTGAACTTGATTTTCTTTGAGGTCTTTTCCAGCCTTAATGATTCTAGGATTCTACAATAATATGTCTGAATATGTGGTTATTTACAGTGCAAGAATTTCAGAAAATGATGGTAATGATAAAGTCATCATCCTGTTTATCATTTGGTGCTGTTAAAAGAGAGTTACGCTTCTCCCCTGCCAAAGGTCCTCAAGGGCCAACCCATCACTCACCAGTTACAACTTATCATCACTTAGGTTGAAAATGTATCTGTGCACACACCAAACAGCTTGCAGTGAAACACCAGGAGCCCCTGCCTTGCCCTAAACATAATTAATGTTTTATTAACAACATACTGAAATGAAATGAGCTGCTTTTACCCACTTAGCCAAGGAAAATCCTGCTTCATAGCCACAGTTCAAACCCCTCAGTTTGCTGTCAATATAGATACTCAAATAAAAATGCATATTTAGAATTGGTGGGACCTTTTTTAATAGAAAAAAAGGAATCATCCCGTCAAAATACACAGATTCTTATGACTGCAACAATCAGTTTCAGTACTTGAATTAAAATCCATAGTCCAATTACTCTAAGTTGCTATACCTCCTCACAATTCAAGAGAATAGAGCTCTTATTGTTCATGTCAGGGGCAGCCATAACAAATTGCCAACATGAGAAAATCAGTAAGGGTGGGGGGGAAGGAAGGGAAATACTTTTGGCCTTCACTTTTCCATTCAGGGAATACAGAAATCAATTCATTTTGGATACTAGTAGATTTTCTGAGAAAGATGATGTACAATCCTTGCTAATTTTGAAAATCCAGATTTAAATCAGTTACCCATTTAAGCCATTCTAGAACTGCTTCTCTCATTATTTCTTACTGCAACTACCAGGAAAAGGCTGATAGAATTCAGCCATTTTAACTTTTGTAGAGGTTTTATTAGTGAGTAAGAAAAAAAAAATAATTAATTAAGGCAGACTTTGGAGAATATCTGAATCCTGAGTAACCCCACCTGAAAATTGTCTCAATAACAAACCTCCTCCCAGTTCAAAGAAAGGAAAAAGACTTGCACTGGCCAGGGTCATGTATTTCAAGATTCTGTCTTCAAGCATTTCTACTCTCTGGACTTGGACATATTTTCCCTGGGATAACTTTTTCTCGGATTTCAACAAATAGCATTAATAGCTCCTGGATGGCTCTGTTTGTTCTCCTACTGTTTACTTTGCCACCTGAAACTTTCCATTTCTCAAGTCATCCCTTTCTGTCACTATATCCCAAACATTAATCATGTACTAAGACAGACTCAGTCTCCTTTTTTTCCACATATTGATCTCCTACTCTGCATCACTGCACCCATTACTCAATATTGTTTATTAGTTTCTTCTCCTATACAGCTCCTTCTACCTCTTGCATACCTTAGGCAAACACACCTCAGTGTCTGGACCAGAACATTTGTTTTCTCACTGCAGTCCCTACTCCTCATGATCCCTACTGCTGAATACCACTGCAACTGCTGCTTTCTTCTTCTGAATGTGTGTCCTCTCCTTATTTCTTGCCTTTTTTTTTTTTGGTGGCAGCACCACCTCCAACAGCACTAATATAGCACAGGAGAAACTAATAAGCCTACAAATATCCCAGGCTTCTCCCTGTGTTTTATGCCTCACTGGCTTACCATGCTAGTAAGGCCTGTCACCAATCAGGACATGGAGCTCAGACTGTAGAAGAATAGCTCCATTTTTACACCTACATGATGCACATTTTCTTAGCTCTCCTGTGAAGGAAGTTTCATTCTTACAGCCTTTCCAAGCACTGAAGAGATACTGATTAGATATGTCAAATAATTTTGGAATAAAAATTCCTTTCCCCTCTGAATTAAAATAAAGTACTGTTAAATGCATAAAAAAAGTCTTCATTCTTCCAGTGTCCGAAATGTTAATTTTTTACATATACCCCATGTTTTCTGACATCTTCAGACATTCTTACTCATTTATTGCTATTTCTCAAAATGTGTTAACATTAGAAATTTACTTTATTATGACCGTTTATCCCAACATATGACTCTGGTAAGGAAAACATGCTAGAGAATAAATTGAAGAATGACAGGTAACTTGTGATGGGCTATTTGGCTAGAATTGTGTTAGTGAAAACCCATTAAAAATCTCTATTCAGTAACAAAGAAATAATTTTCTGTCATTATAAAAAGTGATAAGAGTCCTTGAAAAGGTAATGTAGATTGATGTACCTGTAAAATAAAAATTGTGCAATATGCTCAGATTAATTACCAAACCATAAAAATAAACAGATTGTCATTTTGGAAGAACAACTTCTATGCAAGTGATGAAATTTTGTATTTGGCAAACAAGGTATTCAAGCAGACAGAATATAAGGACTGAGGCTCAGTGATTATTTGATTTGCAATTTAGTGCTTTTATCATCAATTTAAAAAGAAGCAAAACAACTGAGCAAATATCCCATAGTTTTAAAATTACTGCATATACAATTGGCTTTAGAGATTTAGACATGTTTTTTATTGGTGTGTACACTAAGGTGAGAGATAATAATGCTGAAGTGTCTGCAGCTAATGAAAACATAACACCTTCTATTGGGTGGCATGGCTCACGGCAAAAAAGCAATATATCACTGTCCTGAAAATGACCAGCAGGAATAGGAAAATGAGCTATTGCTAATTAAACCTTTTATGTAAAAACATGATTGCTAATCAAATCTTTATTACCCCACACTGTCAAATTTTTTCTTCTTCATTTACACTTCATTCTGTAATCCTTGAAGTATCTGCTTTACAGTTGGTCTTATAGGTTTTTTGACATGTGAAAGGATTAAATTGTGACAATGATTATTTAGAGAAGGTACCTAAAATAAAAAAGTGACTATAGATAAAAAAGAATGGTACAATTAAACTACATCTGGTCATTCTGATAGCTAATTAAAATTCATATTTAAGTTACTAGCAAAACATAAGGTGTTTCCTCAAGCTGAAATTTCATCTTTCTTCTGATATCTGAAAACCACTTTTATTACAAGGAAAAAAAAGTGTTATTCAGTAATGAACACAATATAAGAAGAATTCATTCAAGAAAGGAATTATGCCTTTAGATTTTAATTACTTAGTTGCTATGAAATTGCTATACAACCTTCATATAAATTGAATACTGATATTACCCTAACCAAATATCTAATTAAAGGTCAACCTAAAAATAGGTTTTTCAAAAATTCTGGGCTAGCATATAAGAATATTAAATTTCTGCTAATGGAGCATCATATAAGAATTCTATTTTTAATTTAAATAGTTATAATTATTGCAATATTTGTACAATAAAGTGAAAAAGAACATAAGATATTTGAAATGGAAAAGCATTCTTCTTCTATCATGTAGGGAAAGATCAACTGAACTTATTATTATTGTCAAAGAAATAAAAAAAATCAAAGCAAGCACTGACAATTTCAATACTCTAAATGTAAATTAAAATACTTCAGACAAAAAGCTTGAAGGCAAGTGATTCTCCCACCAAGGGATGATTTTCACTTGTCTCCTGGTGTAACATTATGTGCACTGATGGGCTGATCAACAGAACAGAACTTCTCCCCAGCTGTAATCAGAAGTGATTGATGGTTGGGACAAAAAAGTTGATTATCATGACAAGTCCGCTGATGCAGAGAAAATAGGCTATGCTGGGGAAAGGATAAAACCTGTTCAGAGACTACCTTATAAAATCTCCTATCTAAGAGATAAAAAGAAACATTTATACCCATCAAAAAATTGCTAACATAAATTAATTCAGTATATTTGCTATGCATTTGTATATAAAGTTATCCTACCACAACACAATGAGACCTATCTAAATACCAAACAGACAAAATCCTTGTATTTTTAAAATTATACTTTGAGATCACCTCATCAAACAATTATATATATGAAAGTACCTGTATGGTCTACCAGTAGACCATTATTTCAGTTTAAATACATGATTTGAATTCATAATTCAGATTTTAATGTCCATGGGGGAGTTAGGTGTGCCATACTGAATTCTTTGCTGAAAAGAAGTCAGTCCCTTTTAACCATTTAATACCTTGAAAGACTTCATTTTCACTTGAGCCAAAAAAAAAGAGAAAAAGTGTGGGCAATACGCCTTCAAAAGTATAGTTCAAATGTGTGCTTTTTTCTTCCAATATAAAGCTTTTAAAAGGAGGTATTGGGTTGCAATTCCATTCCTTCCGAGGATAAGGCTCCCAGCTGTTAGCTGTGATGTAAGTAAGTACACAGAGTAGCAATATCTCCAGAGACTGTTAAAGACATGAGAGGAGTGATAAAAGAACTCGGGAGCTGAAAAAGTCAGGCCTGGAGGTTTTGAAGTGGAATTTGTTTACATCAGGGGTGGTTGTGTTTAATAGCAATTCTTTCAAAAGGAAACACTATATTTACTCCAAGAAGAGGCTGCACAGATACAGTGGAGAAGATTATATTACAGGTACCTATGGGAGTGCAAATTTACTGACCAAAAAGAGGAAAAAAAAAAAAAGGTGTCCAGAGTCTGTGTAACATTACTTGGAAATATTTTATCAGTGTTGGAAGAGAGTATCATCAACCAAAGCCAAGTATAAGCACTACTAAGCCCTATTTTACTCTTAATGCCTTTTTAGAAGAAATTATTGGGGAGAGGGATTGATAAAAAATACAATTTCTTCACTTACTCTTTCTGTGGCCCAGACTAATATACACCCCTGTCTGTTTATCTTTGGTTCTTTTTCATGTCATTATTGGTCCCTGAGAAAGTGAACCAGGAGTCACTGCTGGGTAACTGGAAGAGATAATGTTTTGCCACTTTTATGGTGAAATCTGTTGTCTGCAACTATTAATAATCCAGAATCTCATATTCCCTACTATATGAATTCTTGTTTTTTAAAAATAAATGTGAAAATAAAAACTTAAAATAGAAAAAAAAAGTTAGATGAAGATTCCACAACAAAGAGTTTAAAATTCTTCTTTCCTTTGAAGTGAGGACTTGCTTATGGAAAGTGGTTTCTGTAAAAACTCCCCAGCACATTCATTCCTAAATTTCAATTGCTTGTTAGAGTTGACTGACTTTGTTAACTGAAGAAGCTGACAGGAAAAAGACTGCCTCAAACACAAGTAAGTGTAGGACAGAAAGTGAGAGATTTCTCTCCTTGCAGGTTAAACAGGCAGATTTTTCCATGAATGTCACAATACAGAACTGGAAGAGAGACTTCTTTCCCCTCTTTTAGACTATCTTTTCTCTTCTCTGTACTAATTCTCTCATGCATAAAATGGTATTTTTCAAGGTATAATATTAAATAGTGTCTTCTTTCCCACAATTCCAGCCAAAAACTTCAAAGAAGCTCTGGTTAGCCTCTACCTGCCCAACCTTAGCATTTTAATTTCATTCACATATTCCTCCATCCTCCTCCAGGCACAAAATTTCTGGCTCTGTTGTAACCCAAAGAATGTAGTTACAGGACCACACTCATTACGACTGGAAACACATTTGTAATTGGCCTGGAAGACATCTCAGTGAGTAACAGATAATCCACTGAAAGCAGATTTTGGAAGATCTAGGACCTATGAGACCATTTAGGCCTGCAGGCTGCCTCCAGTATAATGTTTTCTAATATATTCTTATACATTAATTTAATCATTTCTGAGAGAAAGAAAATTTCTGATAGTAACACACACAAAAGTGCAGAGAGGTTGCTTTTATTTCAGACTTTGTCTTATTAACTGCTATCACCTCTGCCTTTTCTTCAGCTCTTAGCAGTTCTGAGATCCACACCCTCCTAAAGGTAAAAGTTGGCCCCAAAAGGGCAAATACTTCAACTGTTCTCTTCAGTGCCACAAGCAGAAACCTTTTCAACTAATTTGTCTTCATATTCCACAGTCAGAATACCAGTCATTAATCTTTTGCAATTTATAAACAGGACTATCAGAGAGAGCAATTGCCTATTCACTTACCATTTCTGGCAAACTCTAGTAATTTAAAAGAGATGTCAAACCTTCTGCACAATTGACTTGTTTTATCAAAATAAGTGAGGGCTTTGAAAATGAAATAACCTAATAGGATGAATGGAGGTAGGAAGCAAAAGCTGCCAAATGAAAATGAAAAAAGATTTGACATAATCTAAATCCTACACAGCAACACCTGATGATTGGCTGAATGTTTTAATCATTTCTGTAGTGACTCTGATATTCAGCTGACATAGACATTAGACATTTCTCCCCAGCCCTGCTTGTTCAGAGACCAGGTAGCTGAAAGAATTAGATTTTCCTTTCTCCTGGATATATAGAATAGCTTATATTAGAAAAGACCTTCAAGATTGTTGAGTCCAACTGTTAACCCAGCATTGGCCAGTCCTAAGTACAACTTCTACCCATCTTTACCTTGAAGGATGGTGACCCAACCACTTCCATTGGGAACCTATTCCAGTGCTTCATTTAGACACTCCCTCTTCTACTACCACTGCTGAATGTGGCTAGAGAGTGAATTTTGAGAGGAAAATGTCAGTCTTGCAATGTGAATGCAGTGGACACCAAGGCACTCCATGTCTCCCCACCAGCAACTGCCTAAGAAAACAGCTGACTTAAGAATGTTCTTTCTTAAAGTTCAGTCACTTAAAACTTTCTTCTTTCCTACTGCCTTCTTGACCTGAAGCAATGTCCCTGTGGGCATGACACCGCCAGGCTGCTCCATGTTCTAGGGCAGTACAGATTTCCTAGACAAAATTGGTTACTTTCACTAAAAGAGAGAAGATAAGGATGAGGATTATCAAGGGTTTGTGTTGTGAGTTTGTCTAGCAATATCCACAGCTTGCACACCACACAGAGACCACTCACAGCAGTTACTGAGGGTCACACAGAATATTTAGATTGCTGTCAGTGCTTAAGAGGCAAAGAAATAGTCACAACCTTATGATATCAGTCAGATGACTCAGTTCAACACCAAAAGTATTCCAAAAGTACTCTGGAGTTTAAACAGCAAAAGTACATCAAAGATAAACAAGGTACTCTGTCAGACATGAACAATTCTGCTTCTAGGTTGTATAGATTCATAAAAGTAATGTATAGAAACCAAAAATTATGGGCAAGGTACTTTATACAACAAAAGGAAATCATTTATACTTTCTACTTAAGCATTTTAGAAAGGCTTTAAGAAACTGGAGATTATGTGAAAATTTATTACTACTCTTCAATTCAGATTATTCTGGATTTTATAGTCTATTAGTTAAGGTACTTATTCCCTACATGAAAAAGGTTACATATACTAAAATAAGGATTGTTTTGTTTCAAAAGAAATACTAAAAAAAATGAAAATAAAAAAAAATTTTAAAAGTTTAAATGCTCTAGTATGGGAAAGACCAAAGTTGCACAGGATCTGACTGAAGTTCATATTACAATCTTTAAAACTGTGGTCTAGGAAAGATGAGGTAATGCTTCTAAAATATCCAGGCTAAGACAATAAAAACAGACTCCACTGAACATCATACTGGGCAGAGGATATATCAGGTTGTTTTCAGAATTCTTCATGTAAGCATTGTAAATGCAAAATATTCAGTGCTATTTGATTAGACTATTGGAATGCCAAAAAATCAAGTAGTTAAATACTTTGTTAGCAATTCTTTAAGGTTTCTATATAGTATTGATGCAAATGCCAGATATCTCATAGAAATCTCCACGCTAATGATTTTCTGTGATTACTTACTACTTTTTACAGTGACTACTACCACAGACCAAAACCTCTGGAAAAATATCCACTTTGAGTGTATTTCCATTCTGACTCATATTCTGATCTGAAATAAATAGCATGTGCAATTCTGTAACTGGAATCAATATTTGTTTCTCCTTACTTTAACTCCATAGTACAGGAAAGACAGTGCATTATTAGAAAGAAATAGCATATATAGAGAGAGACAGTTAGAGAAATATATACATTACATATATACATGAATAAGTTAAATCTGGATGAGCTTTTATGCTTGTTGGGGTACAACTGCTGTAATCAATACTGTACCCTCATATAGTAATACTGATTTTAAGGGGATGCTGAGCATCTGTAAATATTTACACAAAAGAATCTTCCTTAAAGAACTAGGCTGATGAATTCATATAACACAGGCACATTGGTTTGGAAAGAGAAAAAATAAAATGCCCCAGGATAATCAATCAATCAATCAATAGAAGTGCTTGATGGCTATTAATACCTGCCAAAAGTGACTTTACTTAAAAAAGCTGAGCACTACAATTCAAGCAGAAATTATTTGGTTTATACCAAACCAGGATTCTAAATCTCTAGCTTAATTGTAAATCTGAATCTAACCCATAACTGGAAGTACAACAAAACACGCAAAGAATAAGACGCTCTGGTTATAGCCACAAACAGAACAGTGATCGAAGCAAATAGCACTGATTGCTTCAAACACCATTTAAGCATATCGCTGCAAATTGACCAACAACAGATTTCAAATCAGAAGGGTGAAATGCTAAATAACTCCTAGCATTTAACTGCACCAGGCTTTCCTGGTTCTTAATGGACCGATATTTCAAAGTTCCCCTCTCTTTGTAAAACAGAGGCCACAGGCCAAGTGTGACTGTCACCGGGCATGGATGAGGAAATCTCTATTATATCTTCCGAACTACAGAGAGAGATTTGTAAATTAGTCCAGCATGATGTCATATAATCTCTCTCTCAGGTGTGGGATTACCTTCACCATCTCTTGTCCAGCCTCAGAAATAGGTGACTAATTTGTGAATACTCTCTTCCAACAAGTACCCCTCAACTGTCCGTATGTTTCCCTCCAGAACTTCGCTACCATTATGGTTAAAATTGTTTTACAAAGCAGTCCAATAAAAAAATCTCTTAAATCAAATTAATCTGAAGAATTAGTCAAATTTATTTGTCTATCAAAATCAAGGAACACAAAGATCAATTGGTCACTAAACTCTTATTAACTCCCTTTCAGATATGGAAAGCCAACTATATTTCCCTGGACTTTTTTGCTGTACATCTATCCAGTTCTTTCTACTCTCCCTAGTTGAGTGATTTTTTTTCACATCTTGTCATATTACTGGATGTGTTCTAAATTCTGCAACTAATTATGCTTTCGTTGGAGTGTGATGACCACTGTTATAAATAATTCTTCACCCGAGGCATTGCCAATTTCAACTCATAGAATAATAAAATAGTTTGAGTTGAAAGGGACCTTTTAAAGGTCATCTAGTTTAGCACCTCTGCAAGAAGCAGTGCTGTCTTGAACTAGATCAGGCTGCACAGAGTTCAACCTGACCTTGGATATTTCCAGGGATGGGAATTCCACCTCTTTGGGAAATCTGTTCCAGTCTTCTATAACTCCCATTTTAATAAACTCATTTCTTACTTCCAAACTAATTGACCCTCCTTCAGTTTAAACCCATTAACCCTTGTCCAAAAGTTTGTTCCCATTTTTCTTCTAATTTCTGAAAGGCCACAGTGATCCCTACTGCATTCCCTTCTCCAGGCGGAACAACTCCAGCTCTCTCAGCTTTTCCTCACCGGAGAGATGTTCAAGCCCACAGATCATCTTGGTGTCCCTCCTCTGGATGTGCTCCAACAGCTCCATGTCTTTCCTGTGTTGAGGATCCCAGTGCTGGACACAGTGCTCAAGGTGCGGTCTCACAAGAGTGGAGCAGAAGAGAATCCCCTCCCCTGACCTGCTGCCCACACCACTTTGAATGCAGACCAAGACCTGTTTGGCTTTCTGGGCTGCAGGTGCATACTGTCAGGTTATGTCCAGCCTCTCATCCACAAGCACCCCCAGTTCTTCTTGGTAGGGCTGCTCTTGAATATTTGCTGTGGAATACTTACTTATTGATAAATGTCATATTTGGGGGAAAAAATTATCATAGGATTGGTTGGGTGAGTTTTTCTATTTTTTTTTTTTCCTGCATTAGCCATCATATTTGGATTGTGATTCATAATCCCATTAAGCCCGACATTTACTCATTTTAGTACTTATGCATTTACTTTTTCCAGTCTAAGCATAATAGTTCATGCTTTTATTTACTGCACTTGTCAGAATTCCAGACTGTTTTCTCCAACTGGAGACAATTTTGGATGGAGATCTGGAACTTACCACCATCCATCAAGAGTCTGCCAACCTTCATCTAGATGTCATCCACAAAACTGGCATGTGTACACTATTCTGTCAGGCATGTTGCTAATGAAAAATTAGAGTAGCAATAAGCATGGAAGAGACTCTTGCAGATCCTGACTTGTTGTGACCTTTTGTTTTGACAGGAAACCATCAGGAGCTACTCTCACTGCAGCTCTACATTCTGTTGTGCAACCAACTTTTAATAATTTCACCTGGACCATATTCCCCTACTTACTTTACAGGACTGTCACACAGGACTGTATAATCCCTTGTTAAAGCCAAAATATGTCACATCTATTTATTCCCTATTATCCATTCAGCCAATTACCCTGTCAAAGGAAAAAATTAGATTCATTTGACATGATTTGTTCTTGACAAATTCATGTTGACTGTTTATTATCACCTTATTATACCCTAGGCCCTTACAAGTTGATACATTAATCTTTTGTTCTAGATATCAAGCATAGCCTAAATTGGATATTAGTCCTCTGCTCCTGCTTCTTTCCCCACAAAAGAGCCATAGTAAAATATTGCAGAGTTATATTGCATCCTTATAAAAAATCCTTCACTGTTGTTTTAATGGAAGACCACCTTTTGAATCCTGACAAAATCATACAGTATATCAATTTGGTGATACCCTTGTTTCATAGAGATGGAGAAAAATAAGGTAAAAAGAATAATAAATAAGGACTGATGAGCATCCCTGATTTGCAGGGAAATATTACTACTGTTGCTATTTAAGTCAAACAATAATTTCTGGCTTGTATAATTGGAAATATTTTTTAAAGTGTATCATAATGGAATTCAAGTCCTGTGAACACATCAGAATGCTGCCCAACCTTCCTATAAAGGCAAAGTGGGTCATCCCTCAGCCATCTCGTTAAATGAGAGGGAAGAAAAAGGTAATCCCTTTGCAAAAAATTGACCTTGTTGACAGATACTGATAACTATATAACTTCATCAAATAATCTCATGGGCAAAGGAAGATCACACAGGCGAGGCAGCAAAACTCAGTAAGTGCTTTTTCATTCTTTTTTTTCCAGGCCATAAGCAAAAAATAACTCCTACAGCTACATATAGGCACCTGAAATATCCTACTGAAGTTGGATGGACCACATTTTACAGATACTTTTAGATCTTAAAGATTTAATGTTTGCTACAAAGCAAGCATTTACGGGTGCAATAGCTCTCAGCAGCTGCCATCATCCAAGTGGCAACATAGGCACTTGCAGCTAAGCATATATTTAAACGTTTCACCCTAGTTTGAATGCACAATGTGAGTCTAAATGATATATCTAGATTTCTCTGAAAAAAAAATTTGCTTGAAATGGACTCCACAAAACTTACCTTTGGTGTTTTAATGTTTTTGCTCAGCATGGAGAGGCTTTGTTATTTGCACATTCGTCTCTTCCCTTGTATGAGATTTATTTAAAAAAAAACAAACATACTGAACACCCAGCTGTCATGAAGATTTATAGATAACTCTTTTACAAAGAAGCTAAATGATTTTAGACTATTGTACTGCCTTTTCTCATCTTTTTAAAATGTGATTTTGATACCATGTAACCAGAAAAAAAAGCTCTGATGCTGTTGAAGAAAACTCTATCTAAAGGGAGAAAATTGTGTATTCTATGCAAAAAAGAAAAATCCCACAGACCAGTTTTATTGTAAACATTTTCATAATATTGCTGTGTAGCAGGCAAATGGAATTTCTATTCATTACTCTCTGATAAAACCTATCTCCCGCATCTAAAAATAGAGACATATTGGTAGAATAGACACAAAGCCTCGGTTCCTAGACAGAAAATTTATTTATTGCTATTATGGATTTAAATTGTGTTCAACAAAATATGATGAAAATGAAAGGTAGGAATATTGAGTAAATGAAAACTTTTTCATGATAATAGGAGAAAGAATTACAATGTGTGTGCTTGCCATTCATAGTAGAGTTATCAAAAAATGAGAGGCAACAGCTCTTTTTCTTCAAAGCATTTTTTTCTTTGAATCCAAATATTAAATCTTTAGTTTACCACATTTTTGCTTCAGACACAGGTGGATGTTTCAAAATTACCTAAGCAATGGAGATAATATCTCTACCTATTCCCCTCACATTGCAGAAAAACATTCTTAAACTGCAGTGGAACTCTGACTACAAATTATTTCTTGAACACCTCAGCAGACCACTTTGTGATTTTCAGCAGTAATAACTATAAGCACTGGAATGAGAAGATGCCATCATAAAGATATCCACAAATTGCCTCTGTGTGGTGGTTAAAGTGGGAAAGATATCATTCCAGGTTAATCAATGGGTGGATTTTGGATCATAATCTCTCAATCAATCAACACTGTTGTTGCTTTAAAACTTAGGCAATTCTTACAAGTGGAAAATGAAACATACTCATCAAGAAAGTCTCCCCATTCAGTAGAGATAATATTGATCTATTAGAGAAAAGGGGAGCATTAAGACAACCTTCTGAAGTGGCTATTTGAGTTCAAGCCTCCAACACCTGAAGGTGTAAAGGGACAGATAAATATCAGCTAGTCTTCCAAGAGTTTTCTGTGAACAGCTTAAATTAACAGATGTCTTCTGAAAACAGTTTTTTGGACACGTAGGTAGCTCCGAAAATGGCCCTGCTTCTTCCCTCTCTCTTCTTCAGAATCCTTTCTAAGAGCAACAGAAAAGGAGCAGCATGGGAGCAAAATAGTCCTCTGAGTAAAAAGTATCAGTGTCCACTGATGCTTTGCTTGTTTCTGTGTAGAAGGATTTTTACTTCAAACATTTTATTTTGGAAAAGGCCTAGATCTTCTCAGCTGGAAAATTTTCCACTCCACATATCAATCCAAGTCATGTAACTGCTAATGACTAAGTAACTTTACTGATATGTTCATCTTGTCTTTTGTCTAGACCTTTTTGAAGACAAACAAATGGTATATCCTCTTTGAAAGGAGGTGTTTCACTCTGATATGTAACATTGAAGTATTTGACCTCTCTATCAGCTATATACTGTGTCTGGTTCAGTGTGACATGCTTTTTCCTGAGACAAAGCTGAAAAAGCTGAAATTTTTGCGTGATAAATTGGGCTGCTCGGTTGGTAAGATCCACTGTGGCCCAGAAGTCTCCCATCATCCTCTCATCAAAGTCCTAATTTTGGCATCTGGTTTCTAAATGGAAGAGCCTAATTTGACTCTTCTATTTTTATCTGTGAGGGACATGACAGTTCCAGAGAGTGTATTGCCCTTCCTTGCACCACTCAGAGACTTATGTCAGTGTTATAAGATAAGGTGTCCATTCAGTAAATGAAGTAAATAACCTGGAGTCATCAGTAAAATTAAATGTGTGATGCTGACTGGTCCAGAAATTGTGACTGAGGCATTTTTGTAATTATTTCCAAGGGATAAAAAGCTGAAGAAAATGAAAAGAACTACAATATTTTCACCACTACATGGGAAATCCCTAAAATTAGGCTTCAAGGTTCAATTTAAGTTTTTGACAAGCTCATGGTTTTGGTACATAATCAATAAACTAAAAATAGTGCAAACTGTATATAAATAGCTGTCTTTAAAGAGGCAGGATTACACAAGAATTATTTCACTTCTTCCAGTGACTAGAATTAGGAAGGAACCTTGTGGACACTTTTGGGTTTGACCTCACTCTAAGTTAAAACATTTTTACTCTGGCAGAAGTAACTTCCATATTTTAATTACATTGTGAATTAAAGATAGGGGAAGATTAGTTCCCACTAGCAATGCCCATGTAAAGAAACTTCCTGAAGAGCCTAGAATAGCAGGAAAAAATACATTTTCCTATGTCAGGTTTGGTCTGCATACACAGTGATTCTGAGAAAGAAATAGAAGAGCTAAAACCTAAGAGGCTTTTCTGTGACACAACAGGTATTAGCTGGCAAGGAGCACCACAGCACAGATCCCTTGGGTAATTATGGGAGACAGGTTTCCTTCCTTGGTGTATTAGAGTGCATCTCCAGTTCAGCTTGTTCTGATCATTGCTGGAGGAGTGAGAGGATGCAAGGTAGGAGCCAACTGAAGGGACACATAACCAGGACTGGTAGAAGAATTAGGATCCAGCAAATATACCAGCGTTATTAGCAGTAATGGATCAGTCAATTTTTCCTATTTATGCTCAGTGCAGCACAACTGAAGTTGATGAGCTTACAGGGATATATTGGCAGGGAAAATCTGGCTGGGTATATAAACACTACCAAGCCATTGTGTTTATTTGAAACAGCCTACAGCCTTTTCATCTGCTGAGCGACAAACTGAAATCACAATGTTTCATTTAGGCTCAATTTCAGAAAATTATGGCACATCCTAGAAGATAAGTACATATTTCTAATCTGATACAAAATGATCGACTTACATCAGAATTGAATCTCAGCTGGCAAATGTTGCATGATATGATTTGCTTTCTTCGATGAGGAAGAGGAACTCCAAATGTATGATTTATTACAGCTTTTTGAATTGGGTCCATCTGTGAAGAGAGAAGAAGAAAAATAAAAAGCTTTTGCTGTTCCACTGTGTGCTATGTTATCTAAAATCTCAAAACAGATTCTGCATCATGCCATACCATGATCTAACAGAAAATTACTATTTTTCTTTGAAAATGAGTATTTCTTCTTCATGTAGTTATACAAAGAGGTTATGCAGAAAGAAACAAAGAAAAATGTCATTAACTTTCTTGAAACACATTTCTTTAGTTCAATTTTATATGCACCAATCTCCCTTTGCTGAAGAAAGGTATAAGCTGTAAATGCTAAACAGGTTTTCCTGTCCAAATACCAATTTGTGATTTTTATGTCAGAGAAAAGCTACTTCAATAAATAAAACAAGAACATTTTAAATAAAGTTACTAAGAAAAGTATTAATGAAAATGTAAAATAATATTACGTACATATAATTTCAGAATAGCACACAATACCTCAGTATTATCAAATAATAATAATATCCCATGAACCAATAAATGCATCTCTTCCTTGAAACAACATCTACACAACTTACAAAAGATACAAATCCTCCAAAGATTATTTTCACAGACATTTGGGGGAAACTATTTTGAATAAACTCTGCTTTAAAGATGAATTTGGACTTTAATGAAAAAGATTATTCTGAGGTCACTTCTACCAGAACACTGATGTGATAGTCTGCAAGTCAGGGTCCCTATTAAAAAAAATGTGTGCCATTTTGGCAGAGAACTTCACAAAAACTATTTGAGGGACTTTTTTACTTGGAGGATTGAAATCACGTTCCCCAAATTCATTGAACAAAATGCTTCTTATTTCTTTTTCACAAAAAATATTTGACAGATACTTAAAAAAAACTGATAACAGCTTTGCAGCAACACGGTTAAGCCACTGATATTTTTTATCTTTAAATTGTTAAAAAATCACATATTTTG
Source organism: Peucedramus taeniatus (assembly GCA_013400575.1). Lineage (NCBI taxonomy): Eukaryota > Metazoa > Chordata > Aves > Passeriformes > Fringillidae > Peucedramus > Peucedramus taeniatus. The sequence goes on from WBNO01029111.1 coordinate 25,472, forward strand.
ACTAATTCTGATAACCAGTATATAACAGAGTATAATACGAATGTCATGGAAAAGATTCCATCTTTCTCCATGCCTATGTCTCTATGATTCACTATTTTCTAGTCTGTTGGCAAAGGGTTATTTGATAAATAAAGAATTAGAGCTTGTCCTTAGAGTAATCAATTATTCATGAAAGCTGTAATGGTAGACAGTCATGGCCTCTATTGCAGTGAATCCAGAACAGATCACTACAGAATTTTTGCATCACCTGACAGCTGTTCAGTGTCAAATATGAAATAGGTCTTTAAATTAATTCCTGTTGAAAAGAAAATAATATTGGTTAAAAAAAAAAAGAAAAAAATTAAACACATAGACACACACAGATTCCCGAAACAAACCAAGGAAGACAGCAGAGCTTTATAGAACAGCAGAATGGTCTGGAAAAAAATCTTCAGTTTGAGCATCTTCTTCAATTTGATGTGAAACACCTCATACATTTGTGTACTGAGCAGCATAAAAGAACACCAATCCCACCTAGAAATGAGGGATGCCACTGTAACATAACCCCAAAATAACACTGTTGACTAAGGGCAGAGTATATCAAACTCTGAGAGACGAAAGCAAGTTGTGTAAGACTGTCTGCAGTGATCAAACTATGCTCTAAGAGCACTCCTTTTACTGAGTAACATGATCTTGAAAAAGTCCACAATCCTAATATACTATTATATAGACCAAAAAGGACACCCCTACATAGGAAAGTAAATAAATAGTAACAGCTGTTCTTTTTTTGACTGCTCCACTGAGAGGTGAATTCTTATACCAGCAGAATCAATAGAGCTGTATCTTGCTATTTTTAACACTAAAGCATGACATGGTCTTAACTGATGCTAATTCTGTGCTGTTCAAGCTTGGAAAAATTCTGTTCCTTTTGGCACTGCAGGTCTAAAGCAATTAGGGAAACCTGAAGTTCAGATATATGGATAAGTCAGCACAGGGTAACAACAAATTGTGTATTCTTTGATCCAGTGTAACTGTTTGGATTCACATTAACCACAGCTGTGAGATTCTTTAGAGAGCTTCTTTGTTCACTTCCTCAAGTTCGGGCACTTGTCAGATAATGTGGGATAATGGCCCTCAGTGTTACCATGTTAATCTTTCCCACTATCGCACAAGTGCCCATTATCTCACAATGACTTGAGAAAGCCAACAAAGTGCTCTAAGGGTTAAATAAAAGGTACTACCATGGTTCACAAGATGGAAAAACTATTTTTTTTTTTAAACTGGATTTACCCATCTTCAGAGTAAATATTCTAGCTCCAAATGAGATTGGATTTCTGAGGCAACTGATGTTTTCATATTGAGAATGAAACAAAATATTTTTTAGAATTAAAATATTATGAATGTATAGAATAGTTGCTCTATCTTGAACACTTGAACACTTCATACTTGAACACTTCCAAGGATGGGAGAATTGTTCTTTGATACTGCAAAGCACAGTTAAACTTAAAAACAAAGCACCAGATTCTAATAAAGTTGGGACAGAATACTTGAGGGATATTTAACATCATTTATTTTCCCTGGATATTTAAGTTGGGAAACATCACCAATCCATAAATTCCCAATAAACATCCAAAAGCATCAGATAAGCCTCCACAAGATTTAGGAAATTTGAGAGGTAGCAGGATAGTTACGGGCAGCATGATAAGGACTCAGATCTCACAGATACTGGAAGACAGAGAGGAGACCTGCTGAGAGTCAGAGGAATAGAGCTAGCTGATTGCAGAAAATAGAGAGCAAGAACTGTAGGGAAATATAAAGAGGGTAATAATATCATATAGCCAAGATAATCATCAAGTGGTGAGATACTTTAAAGCATATCCATGCACTTTGAGGCTTACTGAACATTACTAATTACACATATACATTTCATTTCAACTTATGTAAGTGGTATACACCTTCAAAATAAAGGTTATCATGATAAACTTTGAAAAAATCTGCTTTTTACTCATTACTAATGCTATTTTACAATTCTGGATTTCATTTCTTAGACAAAACTAATTTAATTTACTCTGATTTAAAGTGAAGGACAGAGAAGTTTGCAATTCACATGAATGATTATCATTCAGATGTCAAAGCTGTGCATAAGACTAAAGCTGGCAAGATATCCCTTTACTTCCTCTTGACAATACATTTGCACTTTAAGTTACAACACAAAGAGAGTTTGCTCTGAGAGCTGCACTGTGTTTGACTTGTCCACCACCCTTTGGCTTTCTACTCTCCAGCACCAGGCATTTTCTGTATGTCACACTTTTCCATGTGGTCAGTTCAGGGATAGCACAGTGCTCAAGGTTTACTGCTAACCACAGGATGACTATCAGATTGAGGAATGAAGATAAATACATAAGTTAATTTGATTCATTTTTTGTTTCAATACATGCACATCATGTGTGTTTTAATTATTCAAGCTGAAATTTGTGGCAAGATGATATGATTCATGTTCTTTGATCAAATACTGTACTCCCTTCCCAAAATCGCCAGGAACATACCACACTTAAGGAAAATCCAGACTTAAACCAAGGGCATGATAGAACTTGGCCTCTTACTGCATATTCTTAGCTTTGACCCTATCAATATAATTTGGTTTTGCTTTTTTTAAATTCAGTCTTGCCAGAC
>WBNO01029112.1:0-61724 GCA_013400575.1 Peucedramus taeniatus
ATATTTATATTCTTTCTTCCCTTTTTAGAAGACTGTGTGGAGAAATGCCTTGTCCCTTTATGCATTTATTATCTACTTTACTTAGTCCTAATCGATGCTAATGTGTTGATTTTCTTTCCCTGGCTTCAAAGATATTTTAGGAGTAGGGTTCTTGTGCAGTGGTGGACATAAGTTGTTCTGTCAATAAGTGTTGATCACTGAGAGCATTGGAATACTCACTATTCAACATCTTAGTTACTTCATAGGAACCTGGACAAAGAATCTCCTGTACACCATAAAGATATTTTACTTTAGAATAGCACAATGTATAGTAAAGTAAAAGACATACTGAAAGGCTATCTGGGCCTCAGGGAAATAACAGAATCCAGAGTAAGGCTCTTTCTGCTGTGCATGTGGAGAGCTAATCAGTTGAGAAAAAAGATCTAAAATACCAAGAAGGCAGAAGGGCAACCTGCTGTTGAGCAGTAGAGAAGTGCTGAGGAGTCGGTTGATAAAACTTTTACAAATTCACTGCAACAGAAACAACAAAAGAAATAGCAAGACTCCTTAGAAATAGCCTATTGGTTACCTCTCCTTATTAGGTGGAGAAGGATCCCAAAACCAAGGGAACTCCAAAACTAGTCCATCAGTAAAATTCCTTATTTCCATTCTAGTCACATGCTCTAAGGCAAAGGCTATGTAAAGGAGTATTCTCATCCTTTCCTCTCAGCTCACAACCTTTGAATTCCTTTCTACACTGAACCCATACTTTAAGGTAATCCACACAAGAACTGCATGTTTAGAATGAATCATTTTATGGTGAGTACTGTTTTCCTCAGGGAAGTGTTGAACAGAGATTTAATCCTTTAAGATAACAAAAGGATACATGACCTGGAACTTCCACACCTGTATAAATGCTGAATCTAACAGCATGTAAAAGCTGTTGGCAGAGACTAAAGCAGAAAAAAGTAGTTTAAACACCTCACCTGTTCTAATGATCCCCTCAAAAGAAACAGCTGGATGAGGGATCAGGATCAGAACCAGAGCAACTGGGATATAAGATAAATATTGAGCTTTTTGACTCTGAAAAACTGGACTGCTTGGGAACTTCAAATCTGTGAAAAGAAAGGCATGTAAAGATAGAATTTTTAGACCATGGTTCTTGACTAAGATACTGAACTTCAGTACATGTCCCAGTTTAGCTACCTGTCTTTTTTTTTAAGTATTTTAAATGCTAGAGCTTATCAGAAAATCTTTCTTGTGCTATTTTGTGCTATGATGATCACATACTCCTTCAAAGCAAAACATTTATTTCAAGAGTAAGAAAATTGTTCATTTCTTCACACCTTCTCTGCAACTTTCAGCTGACATGTTACAGCAAGCCAAGGACACACTTCATTACTGAAAGCCCCACAGATAATAATCTCATTCTTCTCTCACCCATTTTTATGAATTGGCTATGGGAAGCAGCTGTGTTCTGCATAGCAAAGCACAGAACTGGCAAAAGCTATTTTCAGCTTAGTCTGTACCGTTGGGTTTGACTTGGAATTATCCACCAGGTGTTGTGTTTGTTTGCTTTGTGTCAAAGTGCTTGCAAATGTGGGGCAGGTTACCTTCACATCTCTTTTGTAACTCATAGTTTCTTTTAAAGTGATTTAGCATTTTCTTTTGGTAAGTTCTGTTGTGAGTATTGTATTAGCTTACAGAGTAGAAAACTAAAAAGTGCAAGAAGGATCCATTGCTTCTATATAACATTATGATTTAAATTGCAATATGGAAAGGATTTTTTTTTTCTGTTTAAGTAAAGAAAAATACAGATGGTGATTATGTCTAGTGAGTTCACTTTCAGATTGTACTTCCAAAATATGGCACTTAGCAACTAACTGGAAGAATACTTTTTATTATATGTATCAGCGAGACAGATAAACATTTCCACAGTTCAAAACCATCAAGAATGTTCAAAAATCAGCACACTTTGTGACTGAGCAGTTGTTCTGCACTTTAATGCTGCTGAAATTTAAAAAGGGAATAGCTTTCCTTTAAAATGCCATGCAGTTTTCAGGAATGATAACTGTTCTGCTTGGGTTTTCTTTACTTATGCTTGACATTTTGAAACAGTTATAATTGACATTATAACTGACTACCTGTCAGAATTGAATTGCATTTGGCTGCTAAACAACATCATCCCTATTGATAGTATTGTTCATCACTGACTAACATTACCTTAAGTGTTTGCACTGCTTTACAAACTCGTTTAATTAAAAATGGCCAAATGATCATAGTTTGAAATTTGTTCAGATGTGGAAAAGGATGACAAGCCTTATCACTTAAACTTTCCTAAGATGGTTACACCTTTTAGTCATTCAAATGTCAGGTATTGTGGATAATGCTATCTATTGTGCAATCCAAGATACAGGAAGACGTATGGTTTCATTTGTACTACTCTGTGGTTTTGCTTCTGGTACAGTTTCCAGCACAGGAAGCTTCTTCAACTGTTCAGCTCAATTTTCAAATTTATTTAACATGTATGTCCAGCAGTCTAGCAAACAATCCTCAAGGAATTCTGGGTCTGGGCTTCTTTCCCCTTTCGATCTTCCTTTCCAGTCTCAAGATGCTGAGTCATCCCATCCTGAGTCCCCATACCCATTGACATTATTTCAGTGCATCTCTAGAAATTTTCTTTGTGATCATTGCTAAACGTTTTAGTGAACATTGCAGTGCCCATGAGTGGACATGTTCACAGTAGAGACCAAGGATGAAACAGCAGTGTGAGGGAAACAAGGCATTTTTATAAGTAAGAAGATATTGGGGGGTTGTCCCTAAGGTTGCTCATATATGTCCTAAAATTATGCATGGCTGAGACAACACTGGATACACACTGACTTGTTTCTTCTGTGGAGGAACAAAATATGAGCAGTGGCTTATCCAGCTTGCAGGAATTAGCTTGCTTCTCTCATAGCTTGCTGAAACTGCAGCCAAGATCAGGAGTGTATGCTCAATGTTAGGGAAAGAGAATGGTCTGAAAAATGATTTGCATTCAGTAGAGGCAAAATGTGAAGCTCGTGTAAGCTTTACAGACTTTTCCTTCTGCATTGTGTTGGGTCTTGGGTTTTTTGGGGAAAGGTTGTTTTTCTAGCACTAGTAGCTCAGAAATATTCCTGCTCTCTGAAGCAGCCTGTTTTCACTGTGGCAAGAGAGGAAGGGCAGGAATTGGTTAGATGAGCAAGCACAGCCACACTGCATAGTTTTCAAAGTGATCTGATGGTGACAGAAGCATTCATGTGTGCAGAGCAGCCAGCTGGAGCACTATGCCTGGCAAGGCAATTCTAGGCTCTCCCTATGGCTTATAGATGGGAGATTTCGATCTGCTGGCAGTTCTTGTCTTGAGGGCTTGCCAGCAGTGTCAGAGAGACCTCAAGTAAAAGGAGCTGTGACTGAAAAGCCAAAGGGTCAGCACTATGTGAGAGCTGTAGCTGTTCTGTTCATCATTTGGGCAGTTCTCAAGTTATCCTTGGGAAAATGAGGGAGACTCTGGCTCTGGTCATGGCTGAATATCTGAGTTTCATAGCAGTTTTGTGTAGGGCTCCTCTGTGGCAGATGGAAGAATGTCCTGTTGCTGTGAGACAGTGTACTTAACTCTACAGAGCCCAGTGCTCTCTGCCACTGTTTTTTCACAGGTGGCTTCACATAAGATTTTGGGATCTATGCATGATATTCCATCTCATCAGGTAATAAAAGATATGAGTTACAGTAGTGTCTGCATGAGGACAAAATAGAGTAAAATATAATCTTGCTATGTTAAAACTTTTTCTATAAACACTGTCTAGATTGCTATTTTTTTTCCCTCTGGGGCATAGAAATAACAGGTCAGATCATGAAGTTCAACTTGACTGAAGTTTATAAAATAATAGCAAAGGTGGATTAATTCCCTGAAGGTGCAACATTTAGGGATTGCTGGACCATAGTGGAATTTATTCATTCATAAAAAGATTTGCTAGCAGTGCCAGCATGCTTCCAATGTTTTAGAAAATGTTCACGGAAGCAAGAGAAAATCAAAGAAATGTTCAGATTTCTATCATAATCTTGCCAACCTCAATCTACATATGGTTAAAAACCCACAAAAATCCCCAATTTAGTTTTCAGAAAAATTATTTCTGTATTTTCTTAACTGGGTAAAAGAACAGTAATATGGCACTGATTTGAGTAAGATTGTGGTTTAGAGGACAGAGTTAACTCTTCAATTGGTCTTGGAAAATGTGTTTGGACATAAAGCATGAAAGTCTTGTAAAATTATCTTCTGACTTGTAAATGTTTAGAACTACCTCCTGGCACTTTTAAATCACTTGGCTTCCTATAGGACTATCTGGTCAGAGGAATTTTGTATTTTCTTTTCATGAAGTTCAGCAAGGGGTTAGGGCTTCTTTGGAGTTCATGAATATTTGCAGGACAAAATAGAGAAATTGCTACATGTTCTAAAAAATAAATTCATGTGGTAATTTACTTATTCATACTTACAAATATAAACTCTTTGATACACCAGTCATCAAGCTATTTTCCTGACTATTCAAAATGAAAATATTTGCTGCATGTATGGTGATATTGCCTGGAAAATTCTCTGTTTTTTTCTCTCTGCCCAGAATATGCACTGATTCTGGAGACTGCAAACTGGTAATACTTATCAACAGCTCAGAAATTATTACAAACATGTTCCAGGTTGCCCACATTATCAGGACTCCAAAAAGTCCTGACTTCTCTGGTAATATGATTGAACTTTCAGAACTTCAGAGGAAGAGCACTTCAGAAACAATACACCTTCAAACTACAGTGTGTAAAAAAAATTATTTGAATTCATGAACTTCCCATGAGAAATATTTTGAACTGTAAAACAAACAGTAGCAAAAAGTGTATGAAATGCCAGAAGGACAGCCTTATGAAAGAAAGTTCTGCTGGAGGGAGACAGATGCAGACTGCACAGCAAACTGTCACTACCTTATCAGTGTCATCAAGTCCTGCTCTGTGGACCGCAGTGACCCCAACAATCTCACAAACAAGGGGAAGAAGGAATAAAGACTTTTGTAGTTGATGAAAAGACATTCCATTTTCTCCTTCCCACTGATTTATTTTTCATCTCACTTTCCCACAGCATCTGTTTTGCAAAGCATTTTTAGTGTTCTTCCACTGTAAAGAGCCCAGAGGTTTTTTTTATGGCACCAGGACCCAGCTCTATTTGGCCCAAATTCTCCCACATTCAGATTCTTCTTTTCCCAAGAGTTTTTTTCTTCTCAGTCATGGACTTGTTGTAGCTCTTAAGACTCTTCTCATAAGAGTATTCCTTCCTGATTTATCTACCACAGAAAAATACAGTTAAGATTATATTAAAAGCATGAATTAAATGCTACATTACTAGGCAGCTTTCATCCATGTAGATACTCGCGCACGGTTACTGTTCTCATTCCAGAACCTCTGTTGTTTTCAGTATCTCTCCATCATGCTACAGTCTGACAGTGCAGACATGCCCTGGGATTGATTAGAAACGGCTGCCTCTGCACTTAATTCTCACAGATGTTCCATTCTTTAGCTGCCTCTCTGCCTCTGCTGCAGCTGAGATATCTGGTTATGGCTTGAAGACAAACCTGAGTTACTTTTAAAAATGCTTGAGCATCAATAGCAGTGTAGAGAGCAACATCAGCTGAATGTCTCAGCAAGCAGAAGCACTCGATATGACTCGTGAAATCAACAGCTCAGACATTGCCTGCAGGGAGTAAAAACACCACCCTGACCTGGGTGATCCTCGAGGTAGATATGTTTTTGAGAGAGTGAAATTCTTTTGGTTTGATTAGATTTTTAATCCAGGTGATAGTGGACTTTCTCACAGAATCCAACAGATTTTCATTGTTTTCCCGTTCTCCAGGGCACTATCTGTGGGAAGGAATAGGCTACTATCAGATCATTATCCTTATGTCTTCCTTTGATTATCCTTTTCAATCCAGCTGAGTGACTGAGAGGTTTGCATTAGAATGGAAACATATATTTTGTTTCTTTGTCTTAAGGATCTACATTTGTTGGAATTAAAATCCAATTTATTTGAACTCTACAATTTTGGGGTAAATCCATTACACTAAAAATCAAGGATTTTAGCTGCTCTAGCTGTTGTCTTTACAATGAAGATATTTATTTACAAAGGTATGCTCTGAGATAACATTGTACCAGGCAGCAAATTAAAAATGGGCAATGGATAAACTTGTTTAAAAATGTATTGAAAATTATTGATTTCTTTCAGGTACCAGAAAAACAAACACACACACAAAAAAAAGAGATAGTAATCATATACAACATAGGAAGCATGTACGTTCACTGATAGGTAATATTTAACTTTAATGTTTTATATTAAAGTTGCACATTGTAGTAATGCAGAGATTTATGCCCTTAATATGCTATTGGCTTTTCCAACAAAGAAATGGATATTTGTAAAAAATTATGTACTTTATTGATCAGTGTCGATTTAAACCACTTAACTTTCTGAAAATATTCTTTTTATCTGCATACTGATTTTCATATATGTTAATTAAAACTGTTTAATAATTCAATTGTGTAAAAATATTGGAGATATATTTTTGGGACCAGCTAGTTAAAGCACATAGATAATTAATTGAATTTATTTATTTTAATATTAGATGGCCAATGCACAAGCATTCATTTTTTTAATCACTGTTTTTTAACAGAGAAAATACTGAAACACCTTTTCAAATATTTTTATGCAACTGGTCTTTCCATAACTCTCTGTTATAATGAACATATTTTCTGTCCATGATAATTATTTAAAAATATTACATATGACCTTTTACAAAAAAAATTCTGATTTTAGTTGAAAGCAACAAACATGTTTTTTTTTTTCTTTTTTAAATCTGAAAGCAAGAATTTTTTTTTTTTTTTTTTCAGTTGTGTTTAAAAATATTTCAGGGGGAAATAGAAAAAAAAAAAAACCAACTCTGATTTGCTTAATGCCAGTTAAGGAATAAAACAAAACCAAACAACAATGAATAGGTATTTAACCTATACCAAAACGTCATCCAGTAAAATTTCAGCATTTGCATGCTGTCTTCCCAAATCTTAAAATTTTTAAAAAAACTACTAACATAATTTGCATATTGAGAAAAAAATAACTGATCAGTTTAGTTCAGATCTGAAACTGAATCTACTCAGCTCAATAGCAGGCCATGTTTCACAAAATGCTAGTGGTGATTAGAAGTCACGGCCTTCACTGAATTCCATCCACTGATTTTTTTTCCCATTTACAGTTCTGTGTCTGCTTTGTATAGGCAAATACAGCTGTATCCAGTGAAATTTTGTAACAGATTTGCATAAGTGAACTTACGAAGGTCTTGGGACAGACTGTTTCATAGTATTTACTCTTCTGAAAGCACAGTTATAGGAATAAAAGGAATGTCTCCAGCCTGCATTTTTAGGTACCTCTATCCTAGAACCAATATCATAATTGGACCCCAATCATGCTTCAGGTATGTGAGAGCAAGTGAAAAAGTGATTGTAAGAAACAATCACATTGAAATTCTGTTCCATATCTCTAGTTGTCCTTTTTCCTTACACTCATTTTATTGGTGCTAAAAAAGGTTTCTTTTCCTATCTTCAAAATCACCTATATAGCCTCATAGCTGATCTTTATAATTGACTGAAAAACTACCAGTTAACATACACAGTAGAAACACACACAAATACAAAAGCATTTTATTAACTAAACTGCTGCAGGTAGCAGAATGATCTTAATGTACTACGTGTAATACTATGCTACAAATGCTGAGCCAGAAAGCTGGGGCAGAGGGAGATCTAAAGAACTGTAATTCATAGCTCCTTATCAGTAGACATACAATATGTACTACATGGTGATGTACCTGACTACTTGTATAAAATAACGAGCCTTGACTAAAATGTAAAGTTCTTAGTGTTGTGAGAAAGCTGCAGCATTCAAAGGATCTCATGCAAGAAATGAATCTCTGGCAACAGAAAATTATAGCTACCTCAGATCTCATTTCACAGTAGAGAAATATGTGAAAATTTATGGCATTTGCACTGAGATGCTCTGAAAACAGCATTGAGGTGCTCTGTGAGCTCTAAAAATAATTTTACTGGAAAATGAGTGTGCACAAAGTTCTCCAGATTTTTTGTAAAATCTTTTAATGCAGCATGATAATTCCAAATAAATTCCTTCCAAAACAGAATAAATAAAAAAATAGCCCCTCAGGCTAACAGTAAGTGAAACTTCATAGAAGCCTATCTGTATCTCCTGGAGAGTAAGAGCTTTTTTTTACAGTTCTGTTTCCTACATGCACAGAGCCTGGTTTCTGAATTTTCTGACTTCAATATTTATTTATTTTACATACTGTCATAGCAGTGAAATATAATGAGATTATTCTGTTAAAACATTTATACTTGCAAATACACACACAGCACTTTTCCCTGTTAGAAAACCAAGAATATAGCACCATCACTATATCAGCTACAGACCAAATTTGGCTGTGCAAATATAAAGTCTTGTTTGAACTGCCCAAAGAATTCCATGGCAATGAGTGGGCAAATGTCAGCAACGCCAGCAGATGTTTCAAGGGACAGACAGCATCCTCTGCTGCCCCTATGCAGCATGTCCAGAAACTGGAGCAGAAGCTCCCAAGAACTACTCCTGCCCATCTGTGGCTCTCTCATGCAGAACTGTGAGAGCAAAAGTCATCTTTATTAGGTTTGGGTAGGACATTTAGTTAATGTGTTTGCTCTTGCTTCCCTTCACTGTAGACAAATGTACCAAAAGTAGAAAATAATAAAAACAAGTGACTGTAGATATTTCCAAGTCACATTCGTGTCAATTCATGGGGCCAAACCAAGTATTTGTGGCAAAATATATTACACAAAATCCGGTCCTGCCTTTCAGAATATGTATGTATTACCACATGGACTGAGCAGTACTTGAGGCGATGAGACTATTCCACTAAATCCCTGTAATCCCTGTCTTAGTATGTAACCATAGGTCATAAATGAAAAACATTATCCTTTGGAAGAAATATTATTCATGAGTCAATAGTGGACATCTCATTTAATTTTAACCTCTTTTTTTTTGCTCTTTGTCTTTGTACTGTTTTCAGCAACGGTCTCCTTGGTGAGACCAAGCCAGTGGTGCTGTTTGCACTGATGTCAGTGGAATTATGCTGCTGTAAATGGGACCAGGATTAGTTCTGTGACAGGCCAACTATGCTGCAGAACCCTCCAGATGAACAATTATATTGTTTGAACCACATGTGCTTTTCCTCTGATCATTTAAGTTGGTATACAGTATAAAACTAGCTCTTGCTGATAATGTTATCAGGAGCTTTGCCTTCCCAAATTAGGGAATTTGGAAGAATTAATACATTTCTGTAAAATATGATGCTAGGAATTTTTGAGAAAGAGATTAGGTCAGTTATGTTGTTAAAGAGGGGACTTCAAACAAATAAAAGTCATCATCTGAATAAACAGCTAATCACATGTTAACAGAAAGAAAATCGCTAGCAAGCTTTTATGAAAAAGGAATCTTGACTTTTTTCAACATCTAACAAGTACAAAACAAAATGCTGCATAGCTAGAATTTTTGCAGTGAGACCTCTGAGGCATTTAGAATTAACCAAGTGCTAAGAGCTTTACTGGACCATAGCCAAAATGTTCAGAAACCAAGCAGTTTCTCTTAAGACTTGAATACTTTAGAGATAAGTTCTATTATATGTATATATTCTATTAGTCACCATCTTTCCCTTATGCTTCCTCAATGCAACAAATAACATTGTACTTAATACAGAAGCATGAGATTTCCCACTGTAGGCCATTTTCCATGCTGGAAATTAATAATATGTTCTTAGCCTGTGAACTTGATTCTCCTCTTCATTTTTAATTTTTATGTTATTGGAATTACATAGAAGAGTTTTTATTCAAAAGGATTTTGTAAAAATACATTCTGAAAATTGAAATAAATCACATTGACCTTAGCTTATAGCCTCTGATAATGACTTTTAAATATGTTTTTTCCCCCTGTGCCAATACATTTTCAACCATTTGCATGGTTGGTAAACAATTCTTCTTGCAATCTCTGTAATGCTGACACGGTCTATGAGACATGAAAATTATCTAAATATAAGAAGTAAAGCTAGAAAAAAATCCACACCAAAACTCCAACTCCCACCTCCCTGCAAAACTTGTAGTTATAGTGGTAGCTGAGTAGGAACAGGTTAAGACAAAATCAACATGTTTGTTCATTAAAACAATCTGAATAACTAGAAGTAACCATGGCATCAAATTGGTAATTTAATGCCAATTTCTCTTATCTTTAACAGAAAAATAAGACCAAAAAAACACCTACAATTTTTTCTTTCTAATTTATTGTGGATCCACGTGTACTATCGCAATTATCCAGGCACTGTCAAGACTGAAAAAAAAATACAATTTTCTTTCTTGGTAACCTTTAGCTTAGCACTTCAGAATAATATGCTCACTCTAGTGCAATTAGGCACAATAAATACCTGAATGACTATTCTGATACATTTTACAAAAAGAAAAATATATATTTTTCAGAAGGAAAATACTATATTATATGGAATTATCTTTTCTAATTTGCATATGAAAAGCATTTCAAAAGTTTCGATGTATAAACTATCATAGGCAAATCACTCAGAATGCAGCCAGATTTAATGAATCTGCAATTTGAACAAGAAATCTCATGAGGAGGGACTATCTTAGGTGATTCCCTGCCCCTGTACTTGCCATGCATAATTTGAATTGCCCACAGTAACTACTCAGTAACAGGATACTACATTTTGTTCTCATGTTTGGAAGCAGGAGGTTGTCACCACAAAATATTCCATGACCAACACTTTAACCTATTCCAGATGCTGAGGAACAGCATCAACTCTCTGATGCCTTAGTTGCCTTAAATCCATGGAAACAGTGGTAAAAGCAGAGAGATTGAAAATGATAATAGAATCTTTAAGAGCAGAAAAGACCTTTAAGATCATCAAGTCTAACATCAACCCAGCACCACCGCCATGTTTACCATTAAATTATATCCTCATGTCCCCTTATCTACACCTTTTTTGAACACTTCCAGGGCAGCAGGTCCCAATGCTTGGCAGAACTTTTCATGAAAAAATCTTATCTGAACCTCCTCTGGACCAGCTTGAGACATTTCCTCTCATCCTGTGACTTGCTACCTAGGAGAAGAATCCAAGCCACACCTTACTACAACCTCCTTTGTCACAGTTTTGGAGAGCAAAACACATCTCCCCTCAGCCTCCTTTTCTCCAGGCTGAACACCCCCAGCTCCCTCAGCCACTTCTAAATCTTGTGCTCCAGATACTTCACCAGCTTTGTTGCCCTGTTACTATCTTGTAGTGAGATGTGGGAATTGGAATGGAAAAACTGTAAATATTGGCAAAGAGTTTAATATTGCCCAAGCTTGGGCAACACAGTAGCTTCCTACAGTTTAGGAACAGTTGCTGAAAACTTGCCTGGAGAAGTCAAGCTGATAAGGAACTCCAACTCTACAGGAAATTAATTGATTTGAACATTTTAAATTAACTTCTAGATATAAAAATTTGGATGAATATGTAGCCAAAGATTAAATCATAGAAAAAGGTATGGCTGGAGAGTATAAAGACAGTTCACTGGAGATTGTCCAGCACAAGAAAATACCTGGGTAACTGTTTCAGTGCCTCATCTACAGCTCCCTGAAGCCAGTGGGAATGCTCTAAAGAGATTTAAGGTCTGAGAAAACAAAAGCACAAACCTGTAAGCAGACATACACTGTTGGTGTGGTGGTCAAGAGATAACACTGTGAAAGAGAAAGGTAGACTTTCAAGTGGTCCCAAAAAGAGTGGATGTAGAATATGCAGTTGGATTTTCTTCAAGTTGTCCTGTGAAGATTTGTGCAGGGGGGCACAGGACACCTCATAAACCAGTGTCTCTGGGCTTTCATTGGCAGTGAGGAGATCTGCTGTACTACACACTGATGGTGACAGCTGCTATCCCGGCTGTCATACAGGGCACTGGGAGAAGAGCTCCAGCACTCAGAGCAAAACCTGCTGAAGCTTGTAATCAAGCTTTCTGGTATGGATTAGTACAATCATGTCCTGTGGAGAGTAGGCACAGATGGAGACCTGTAATACATGTTCACTGGTGAGTTACACACTCATGGACAGGATGCAGCTGACCTTACGCTCTTGAGTTTGTCAAACCGCTAAAATTATAATCAGTGAATTTCAGCATCTGACTTGTGCCCTAAGCAGGAGGAAAACTCTTCTCTTCCATCCTACTTCACCACTATGAAGCATGTTTTTTAATCCCACAGGGAATAACGGGCTTTGGGTTTAACTGTGTGCCATACATAGATGTTTGTGGGAATGGACTGCATGTATTTGTCATCAGAGCAAAATAATATATTCTGGTGGAAAAAAATAAAAGACACCCCATGCAAAAGAATGACCACAATTCAGTGCTGTTAGCATCGACTCCTTTTTTTTTTTTTTGTGATATAAATGTTAACAAGACTTATTGACAACAAAATTTGATTTGCTGGATAGTGTGAGATACAAAGAAGATGGGTGATTCTCCCTCAGAAGAAAACCTTGCACAAATGAGTTTTGTCTGAGAGAAGCTCTGTCTTGCTTGCTAATTTACAGGAGTATCATTTATTGTACTTGAGTCTCTCTTCCTTTTGCTTAGTCTTTAAGGGGAGGTGTGGGGGGGACAGTATAATACAGCACTCTTCTGTGCATGCTTGTCTATTTTTAATTGCAATATATTTAAATGAAATAAATTTTAATTTATTAAATAGCAGAGAGGTAGCATTTATTTCATCCCAGGAATCAGGATGCGCTAAATATTTAGTATTTTCATATTGGTGTGTTAGTATGGATGAGAAGAAAACTAATATCTTGCTTTAAACTGGTGTGATATGTATGTGAGAAAACTTGTTGAGCTGATTTATGCAGAAATATGTAAATAAATATAAAACCACCCAAACACTGGCACGACTAGGCTTGTAATTCTCCTGAGCAGCTCTGACTAGCGGAATGGTTCAGTTTACTGTGACTTCATGTATGCTCATAAAACAAGTAGGAGATTCCCCATTTGGAGGAAAGAGATCACAATATATTTACTCTTCAGCAAGGCAGAAGGGCAAGGGTAAACAGGGAAGAACAGCTTTTCAAGGTTTTGGTTTTTTTCCTGTCTGTTGCATTTAGATACTCCAGCATATCCTACCAAGTGTCTGGCTGCTGGTGCAGAGCTCAGATCTTGGACAAATACTGTACTGTACCTGCCAGCTCAAGCAGCACTAGATTCCTTTTTAAGCTACTTAAATTTCTTTCTTTCTATTTCAATCATAGCTGGAAATCGATACATTTCCCACCTTGGAAACCTCACAGCTGGGTGCTGGCTCAAGTCTTATCTTCCTTCAGAGCATGGTGGAAAGCTTCAGCCCTGGGCTGAGGGCAGGGTTTCAGTCCAATGGGAATAACGTAACTTTTAGAAAGAACTTTAAGAAAAAAAATCCCAAGTTAATATCCACTGAACACAAATATATATAGTTGTTTAGTTCTCAATTTTTCTTTTGCAACTAAATTAAAACCTTTACATAGTTAAAACGCAGTTGTAGAAGTGTGATTTTTTTTCATTCTATCCTCTCCAAACTCAAGGAAAGTATCCTTGGTAGGATAACAATGTTACCAACCTTGATAGGTAACAATGTTAGGACATTTTTCACTGAGATACTCTTCAAAATATCTCAGTAAGATGTACTTTAAAAACCTTTCCTCTGCAGGATAGGCTGTTGAGGGGAACTATGCCTATTTGCCTAGCTGGAGTCCTGCCTAGTTGGTCATAGGAAAAAATTGCATGATGTTATGTGTTATACACAGGAAAATATAAGTATTGCCATTTCCCAAAGCTCTGCTAGAAGCCATGAGACACTTTAAACTTCTGATACAGACACATCTTACTTAAGGAACACATTTTTAGTATGGATTTATTAACAAAATGTGAGCAGCTTAATCACGTTCAAAGTAAAAATGTTGCCTCTGGGAGTTAAATGCTTTCTGTTCTCAGCCGAATCTAACCTGTATATGGTGTTTGTGTGTTCCAGATACCAAAGAATCACTGCTTTCTGGTAGGAATTCTTTGTAACATGCAGCTTTTATTAAGATTAGGAGTTATTGAATCAAATACTGATGTAAATTCTCATCCTAGAAATTAATAAGAATGCCTATTTTTTTAAAAACCCACAACATTTATTTTACTGGAAACATTTGTTTCTCATTTTAAATGTTTTTGCTTTCACATGGTTCTGCCTTGTGAAGTTTATTTTCTTAGTGTTGATCATTTAATCTTCCATTTTAAGTTTTGTCTCTGAATATATTGAGAATAACTTTTATGGTTTTTGTTTTAACCAAAACCACAGAATGTGAAAGAGCTTGTTAAAATCCAGTTGAGGGACATGTGCTAATCTCACCTTTTAATTAACTTATTTATCTGATAAATGTCAAAGAAGGCTGCTATTAGATTTTATATTGTGTATAATAATGGAGAAAATAATAATTTTATATGAGGTTGATAACATCAACCATTTCAAAGTCTAAAGCTAACCAGACCCTGAAGTACATTTTAACGAGGTCCAGCATGTGAGGTTCCCATTCCAGCATCATAAGCAGAGTAAAATTTTCTAAAGCAGATTTATCTGTTTCTGATTGTTATACAAAGTGGACAAATTTAGTGCATAATGCCACTGAGAAAAATGAAACTGAGATGCCATCAGCATACTTATCTGAAAGTGCCACTAATAATTTTTTAAAATAAAGAATTAAAAGGGAGTGTTTCCTTTCTGTATGCATTTCTGCATACATTTCAGGATGAAACCATGGTACTTATATTTAATTAATCTAATATAATTTACACTGAAGATCTTATCTTTTTCTTATGTCATGTAATCTATTTATGAACTACTGAGGCAGTACAAGACCAGGAGGGTTATACAGCATAAAACTACTGTGGAGAAAGCTGATTTGAATCGGTCAAGTGAAGATACAATCAAAGAAGAAAAATTAGTAGACTGATATTCAGCTCTGATTGATCTTCCTCATGCACAGTATCATGAATCATTTGTATAGGTAATATGAACATAAAACATGCTCAAAACATAAAGATACAATATGATTGCAGAGCTGTTTTGATACATCATTAACTATAAGTCTTTAGTTGTTGTTCAGATTTTTTAATAATAATAAAGTTTCTTTTTTTGAAGGAATATATCATACCATACATATAATAAATTACAATTACCCTTTTATTACATTAATTTGTCCACCCACCCTTGATATCTCTTTTCACATAAGAACTTCACTGCTCGTGAAAGCATAATGAAGCACTGCAGACATCATCTGAAATGTATTAGCCTTAACTGGTGGGTGGTTCCAACTAATAGGAAGAAATAGATATAAACACTTTGCCTGGTTTTGTCCCATTCCTCTGGGAGATAAGGACTGATAAGATCAGTAGCAAAATGCTACAATATGTGAATCTGAACATACGCTGCTTGTTTCTGATTAAGGCATGAAGTATAAGGAAGAGACAAAATATCACTCACTCATCAGCAGTCTGTATATACTTGTATGTGTAAAAACCTATCTCCCTATGGATGTATGTAAAATATATGAGAATCCTGTACGGTGATTAAGGTGAAATCCATGAAGTACCACATTTAAATATGACTCACAAAATCATTAAGCAGGAAATTACTCTCGTACATATGAGAAAAGATATGAAAGAAATAGCATGCACCTTCAGCTGTGGTCCTTGTGATGCTTCCTAGAAAACAGCTGTCCAAATCTTCTTTAATTTAGGTCTCTGATGTAAAAGATGAGTGAGTCTGAAGTGGATTTACATTTCTAGAGCTTGACTGAGCTGATCCCTCATTTGTTTTGCACTTTGCAACAGCTTACACAGGGCAGGTTTTGGGGGTCTTGATAAAACCCACTATTATCTCACAGATATGAGCAACAAAATGGCAACACCTTGGTTTGTGGCCAGTTCCTTGGAATGTTGTCATCTCTATACAACATTGAGGCACAATTTGCAGAAGAATGATAGTTTTTTTCTGTTTGAGGACTTCAGGCCAGATCTGACATATCAAAAACACAGTGCAACTCATGCTGAAGATAAACAAACAAGGAGAAGGATAGTTCCTACCCTATACTTCTTAATCTGAGCACTCCAATTTGAATCTGAGGGGTTGTTCCTCTTACAACAGAGATAAAAATAAGATCTAGATTTGCTCAAGGCAGTTGGATTTGGCACTTTGATTGAAAATCCTCTCTATCTAATGCTAAAATGCATTGCATTTTCTATGACCTTTTTTTTCTTTCATGCCTGCCAAAGTCCATGGAATCCACATCAATATAAACAAATGAACTGAAACCAGAGACTATGAAAATTAGTTACTGTCCAGGCTCCACACAAGTTTTTTTTCAAAAGGCCAGGTAGGTGAGGACTGTTTCTCAAGAAGTAGAATATGGGAGTAGGTGAATTCCAGGAAAATCAGTTACATCAAGATTATGGATACTTCTTAAATAAACGTAAATAGCACCAGAGTGACTACTGAAAACAACTGACTGAAGGATAGTTTGCCTGAAGAAAAAGCTCACACATTTGACTTCTTTTTATAGAAGTCAAATAAAAACATTTTTTAATACATTCTGTATCCTCTGAAAAACTACATGGGCCCTGTTCTTATCAGCATAGATCCTGTAGTGTATCATGGAAAGAGCAAGAAGTGGAATGTGATTCTTATCTTTATTTGTCATAGAAAACCCAATAAATCTCAGAGAAAAGAGTACAAGTGAATTATGAGGGCCTTACTGTCCTATCTATACAATAGATTTTTCTTGTAAGACTGATGGTGTGGATTTAAAAGTGTGAAGAGAAAAAGAAATGGAAAATAGGAAAAGGGAAGTGGAGCGTTTTTATCTTCTACCACAAAAAGTATGTTTACTGTTTTCACCTTTCAGGGAAAATTAAAAAAGCACTTTTGTTATCATTTGTGGAAATTATGACTGTTGTAGAGTAGGCAATTTTTTAATGGGTTTTTGCAGCTTTTAGCTATATAATCACTAAAATATACAATGCTATGTCTAAACTGAAAGCTTCCTGAGCTCCCTGTCCTTGCCACAGTCATAGACATGCTGTGGGCTTGGGCATGAGAATCCCTAAACTCTAGTTGTCCACAAGAAACTTGATTATGAAACACTTTGATTCACAGATCTTCCCAGTCTAGCCAGGCAGCTTAAATGTCCTGCCATGAGATACTTCTCCCTTTGGTCAGTGGGAAAAAGAAATAGGCAGACCTTCCTAACAAAGGAAAACTTTAAAGAGTAATATTCTTTTATAATCACCATATAAACTTACTTTCATCTAAAAATATCAAATTTTCTCATAATTTACTATCAATTCAAATATGGAGAACAATCACAGCTGATATAATATGATATAACTGGTACCTACTAAAGTTCCGATAAATGTAGCTACCTGATGAATTCCAGAGCCCTCTATGCAATATCTGGGTTACCTACAGCCTTGCTGCCACAAACTTGAGTGTCTGCCCAATTATGTAACCTCCTTCTGCCAAATTTCTTCTTTAAGAAGCTTATAGTATTGATTTCTGAGTACAACAAGGATGAGGAGCACAGGTAGTGATTTCCTTGATCCTTCTGGTAACAAGGAACAACATTGATAGGAATAGGCAGATGGATTGATTCTATGCATGGCTCTGATGATGGTGTAAGGGAGGCCCTGCAGAGAGACCTAGACAAATCAGAGGGCTGAGCAATCACTAACCATACTCCTGGGATGGGGTAATCCTGGATGTATGGACAGACTGGGGAATGAAATGGTGGAAAATAGTGCAGCAGAAAG
Organism: Peucedramus taeniatus; assembly: GCA_013400575.1. Lineage (NCBI taxonomy): Eukaryota > Metazoa > Chordata > Aves > Passeriformes > Fringillidae > Peucedramus > Peucedramus taeniatus. The sequence continues at coordinate 17,971 of WBNO01029112.1, forward strand.
GGACCTGAGGGTCCTGGCCAGTGGAAAGTTGGATATGAGCCAGCAGTGCCCTGGCAGCCAGGAGGACCAGCCCTGTCCTGGGGGCATCAGCCACAGCATGGCCAGCTGGGCAAGGGAGGGGATTGTCCTGCTCTGCTCTGAGCTGGGGCAGCCCCACCTCGAGTGCTGGGGCAGTTTTGGGCACCACAATAAGAGATAATAAATTATTAGAGAGCATCCAAAGAGGGCAAGGTGGTGAAGGGCTTTGAGAGGAAGATGTGTGTGGAGAGGCTGAGGTCCCTTGGTCTGTTCAGCCTGGAGAAGAGGAGACTGAGAGGAGACCTCATTGCATTCCATAGCTTCCTTGTGAGGGGAAGAAGAGTGGCAGGCACTGATCTTTTCTCTCTGGTGACCAGTGAGAGGATGTGAGGGAATGGCCTGAAGTTGTGTCTGGAGAGGTTTAACTTGGATATTAGAAAAAGGTTCTTCACCCAGAGGGTGGTTGGGCATTGAAAACAGGGGCAGTTGTTACAGCACCACACCAGCCAGAGCTCCTGAAGCATTTGGACAATGCTCTCCAGCACATGGTATGATCCTTGGGATGGTCCTACACAGCACTAAGAGCCGAACTCAGTGATCCCTTCAATTTTAGCATATTCTGTCATTCTGTGAACTACTGTCCTTGAATGTCTAGGTGACATTCATGTCTCATTTACAAAAAAAATTTACATTTCTGTTAAGTGTGACACTGTGGCTTGTTTTAGTTTAGGAAAAAGCTAGACAAATATTTTTTATAAAGGATTCAACTTTCTTATCAACAATAAAGTACTCTAGAGATGTCCCACAAAATCCTATTATGTTACTAAAATTGCATATTATAATATTGGGATTGGTTCAATTTAGCCTTTGGACTGCAGCTCCAGGATGGGTAAAAGGATTCTGAGATCCTATTTCCATTATTCTCTGTCCAAGCCCTTGGGAAATATGCTTAATTTGCAACTTTCAACCAACTTTTCATAGATGCCAGGAACCACAGCAGGATGTTTTCAGGGGGCATGTGAGGAAGGGCTGGTTGAATGTGAGGTCATGATATGAAATATGTAATCAGCTCCTTTCCAGCTAGAACTCTATCCATTTAAAACATAAAACCTGTGGTTCTTACCATTGTTTTTTATTTTATTTTATTATATTTTAAATGGATCTTTTGCTCCAAAGCCAAACTATCTCTCTCTTCTACTAAAACACTCCCCTAGAACAAATGAGCATTTTTGTTAATGTATGAGGATGGTGGAAGAATTGTGATTCTGTTGGATAAAATCTCTCTGTTTAAAATAGTTGCCATTTTTCTAAAGAGAAATCAGACACCTTGTTGGTGTTTTCTTATAGTAAACATAAGGTCACTGAGAGGAAACAGGCTAGATGGAAGATCATCATGGTATTAAATTACTTCCATCTGCAAACGCTGTAAATTACGTAGACATAAAAAGAGAAGTTATGATAAGAACTCTGAAGTGTTGTGTATCTGGACTTTAAAACGTTATTCTGCTAAGGACTTTATTCTACTGCCAAGATTAAGAAACATGAAGTAATGATTCAGAAGTTGGGCTTTGTCAAAGGAATTCTGCTCAAAAAATGTGCTCCTTCCTCTTGGATTTTTTTTCATTCTCTATAGGAAAGATGATCTTGGATTATTGACTATTTATTATGATTTTGTATCTACTATTTTCTTAGTTCTTAGCTTGACATTAGTTCTAAGATCAAGGCTGAGTAAACTTTAAAAAACTACAAGCTTACTTGCTTTTTCTATTTGTTAATTGTCTCTAAATAGACATAACCTTTTTGTTTTTTAACATATCTGAGGCTATGAACCCAAACAATCTTTTTTTATATACACATTTCTGCACGTACCAACTACTCGTATGTGCAATTTCAGCATCTAATTACTTTATAACATTTACTTCAAAAACTAAGTTTTCTAAATTTTCTCTCTGTTTCATCAGAGCTGTTGTGGTCATTCATTTCACATGGCATTGTCTTGCTTCATGGCTATGTTTCTAAAACTATATATTTCAAAATTTCCTGGAAGGACTTTTACTGCATTATCCCATGAAAATAAATGTTAATCATGGCTCCTCCAAAAATGTAATGACATAAAAACACAGGATGAAATGAATGTAGTGCAAAAATTTTGTAATTCCTGTAGTATTCTTGGAAAAAGACACATACAGATCAATAAATAAATTTCAATTCTTCAAGTGTGATAAAAAATATTTAATCTCAACTGTGACTTTTTCTTTCTTCTTTGCGTCCTTTGAGGGAATTTACTTACGATTCTTCAAAGGTGTCTTTTTATACAAAAGGATTCATGTGTTTTTTTGATTTTTATCAGTTTAAAACAGCATGTTCGTTGCAGTTCATTACATGCCCTGAGAAAAGTTGACATGTGAATTAAAGTTTTTTCTCAAGGAGGTCTTGCATACTTGCCTAACAAAATACATTACAAGTATAACAAAAACATATATGCACAGACCACAGATATAAACATTTTACAAGGGTAACTCCCATTCCCGTCTGTCTTCTCTTGTGTATCAAACAAATTACTGCAGTGTAACAAAGGAAAGGCTGTTCTTTAAGCTGCTTTTCAATTGGAGCCTTGTCTTTATCTATGCACAGAGAGAACAAAAATGTTTATTTACACATATGGTTCTTTATAGTTGTTACTCCAAAAGTGCTGCGTACAAACATCTAGGGTTTCTCCAGCGAAAGTAACACAAACGCACACATTGAAGATAATGGCTGTAGGTGAAAGTTCCATTTGGCAGTTGTCCACACAGCCTGAAGATATTAACAAGGAGACTTTAGAGAGAGATGCCAGATTTCTCTTCTCACTACCCAAAACATTGTTACAGAGATGTCTGGCTCCAGGTCCAAGAATTTCCAGCTAAAAAGAACTCCAGGAGTTTTCTTTGATTCTGCTTTGGAGGGGCCCCCAGTAGCCCTCCCAAGGAGATGATGATGAAAGACAGTGATGAAGAAGGTTAGAATTCTTTTTAAGGAAGACCCTCTCCAAAAACTTCAGTCTTGAGGACTAAGCTAAGAAAAAAAGAAAATATGTAGACCCAGGGGGCCTTAAAACTGGTGGCTCTGCTGTGTTGGGAGACCAGCAGAACTACACAGTAGGAACAGAACCATGCTTTTCAGTCAGAATTTTTCATTCAAATTTGGGTTTCTTCCTGAAGTATTTTAGCAATATAGAAGATACATTCTGTCTTCTGATCAAATTTTTTCATGCTGGTAAACTTTTCTTTACATTGGTCTACTGAATAGTCGATCAGATAATAACACTTGAAAAATGTTTACTAGAGAGAATCACTGAATCTTAGAATTTCCATGTAATTTGAAATAATTGTAAACAAAGAAATTTTCCTTCATTCATTTTACTGAAAGGCCCATCTACCTTCTCATTGAATTCAAAAGTGTTTTCCAGTCAGCTAAAACTGTACACTGAAAGATAGGGAAAGTTATTTCATTTTGTTGCTTGCAGAAAAATAAGTTGGTTTTTGGTGCTTGCAGGAGATATAATGGAATATTTCCATGGCAAAATAGCACTTGAGGTATTACTATAAAATCTTGTAAGGACTGTAAGTGGATCATGAAGGCAAAAAGCAAAGTATTTTAGAAGTGTCCAGGAAAAGAACTGTTCTTTTATTTATAGTTTCTGAAATTTGTTTCAGCTGTTGAACAGTTGAACAATTTATTTCAACTGTCACACCAACTCTTACAACATCTCTGTTTCCAACTGATCAGTTACCTACCTATAACAGTAGTTATAACAATACAGAAATTATAGGGTAAAACACAGTTCCTGCTCCCTGGATGAAATGCAGTTGGCATGTTTGAAACCCATTCCATGATGACTCCCCATGCACAGGATCTGCAAGCACCAGCTGAAGGGGATGGAGTGGAGGTGAGTGGAGTGCAGACACCGCGGCCAGGCTCTGTTGAAATCCTTGCAGGGAGAGGAACTCAATGGCACTTTGCAGCTGATAAACCACACAGCACCTGTCAGCCAGGGGAGATAGGGGAACATGTCCTGCTGCTGAGCCAACACCTGTGGCAAATTCACTCTCCTCAGATGAACTTGGTTCATTATAGCCTAATTGTAATATTAACACACACCTCCATCCCAAAGTTACCAGTCTCCAAGTTATGATCTCCCCTTACTGAGCATGTGCTGTATATTCTTTTTGACTGTATCTTTAAAAGCAAATTGAGACAATATTAGAGCAAGCAGTACCTAAGATAAGTATGCCTAGAGTCATTCAGATTCCACCTAAACATAAAGAAATAGTATAAAAGGATGTAGATAATGAGGAAAAGTTAGGGAAGACTCCACTGTAACTGCTGGGACCAGTTGTTGGGCTGAACCTGTCTTCTCCTCCACAGCCTTTTGGGAAAAAATCATATTCTGTGCAGGTTGAATGTTTTATTGTGGCTTAGAGCTTGTCTGTACATTGCTTTGAATACCTTTTTGCAATCAGAAACTACCACCAATGATCCTTAAATCTTAACCTGTCACAGTTTTATATTAATAAGGGGAGTTATTCCATAAACTGTTAGTGTGAGTCCTTCATGGGCACTGACAGCTGCTGGCAGCAGATACCATACTCAAATAAAGAGGAGGATTCTCCCTTATGCTCAGGGCAGAGTCCTCCCAAAAGGATGCTGACACTGGTTGGGTGCAAGGGTCTCAGCTTATCTTGGGGCAATGACAGACAAATTAAATACTAAGGGTCAAGGAAACCTCCCCTCTTCACATGACAAAATGAAAACTTATATACTGAAAAAAATTTACACACATAATTAACTACTTCTCAGAACAGTGATTTCTGTATTTCTTTTATCTTTCTTTCCAGCATTTAATTAATTAGTACAGCTTTTAACATTATTCAGCTTTCATATATTCACCTTCAAAACTGTCTTAAAGACATTTCCTCAAGACTAACCTAATTATTGATTGGTATTCAGAAACTGGCAAGCATCAACTATCCCTTTCCAGCGTTTGTCTCCCTTACTCTTCTCACTCTTACAATTAAAAATGTTCTTGAATCTTCTTCAAAACAAAAAAAATTACAGAAACAAGAACTAGAATGTAAAAACAAAACACTAAATATACACAGAACTGTTCCTGTTTATCGTCATACCTGCCTTCATATTTATACCCTCATAATCTAGTCCTTATTGCATTTTTATCTTTTGAACCTATTACTGCAAAACAGAGAACAATTTATCATCCAACTCTTGGAGTTACAAAGCTTTTATTGCAGTCCTCACTCACTATCATGATATGAACATTTAGTATTAACATTTCTTTAATGATTGAACAGCAATTTTAGTCTCCAATCAGATAGAAAACTTTGTTATCCAGAGTTCTCAATACAGTATCCTAAGTAAAAAGTTAACAATCAGTAAATTAATCAATCAATAACAACTAACCAACACCTTAAATAAACAATTAAAGTAAATATTTTCTTTCTCCCTAAATATCTTAAGCACATGAATACCATAGGCATGCAAGGGCAATTAAAGTTTATTATTAATATTCATGGTTGAAGGGGATTAGAAGGAAAACTAATTAAAGACATTGAGTATTTTCATTGTGCCTACTCCTTCAGAATTTCAGTTTCTGTCTTATTTATTAAGCAAAAGACAAATTACTCTGATGTCAAAGAAATATAGCAGGAAGGAAAATTAACCAAATGGCCAGTGTACTAAAGTATTTAATGTTGTTCTCCTGTAGATACAATTTTTATTTAAATTTTACTATCACATTTCTTTAATAAATAAATAAGTAATTAAGCAAGGCATACTTTGTGGAATGACTTCAGCAATTAAAACTCCTCTTTTTCCTGTCATCTTTAACAATAAAAGTTTACAGCAGCACAAATGCCAGTTCAGTCTTATCACACCTTTGGCAACCTGTGCTTCCTGACTTCAGAGAAATGTAATAAACTGGATGGTTATTATATTTTCTTCATATTTTTAGTAGATCCTAGATATTAATGCTAGTAGAAATCAAAAGATCATCTTGCCTGACCTGCTTTATATCACAAACCATTACCTTTCATATAGGTACCTTATTTTCAACCCTGCTGCTTCACTTTAGTTAAAGTGCATTTTCATAAAGCATCTCATCCAGAAACACATCCTCGCTTGATCTGAAGTCCTTGTGCAGAATCCACTGTTTGTTTTGACAACTTGTTTTTATGTAACCCAAATTTTTAAAATGGAGAAAAAGAGGACCCAGGGCCAGTGAGACTTACCTTGGAGCCTGGCAAAATAGGAGCAAATAGATTGTACTGTAAACTGTGCTAAGGCACATGGGAAGTAGGGAGATGATTGGTGACAGCCACCATGGCTTAACTAAGGGCAATTTACATCTGACAGACTTTGTCACCCTTCTGCAACATGGTTCCAGTGTTGTTTGGTAAGGGAAGAGCAACTGACGCTACCTGCTTGGATTTGTGCAAAGCATTTGACACTGTTCTGCATGACATCTTTGTCTCTAAACTGTAAATACCGAGATTTGATTGATAGACCACTCAGTGGATACAGAATTGGCTGGATGTTCACACTGAAATCTTGATGTCGACAGCTCCATATCCAAGTGGAGAACAGTGATGAGAGGTGTTCTTCAGGTGTTAGTATAGGGACTGGAATTGTTTGACATCTTTGTTGGCAAAACAGGGTGACATTGAGTGCACCCTGGGCCAGGTTGCTGATGATACCAGATTGTGTGGTGTGGTTGACACTCTGGAAAGAAGGAATGCCATCTAAAGGGACCTGGGCAGGCTTAAGAGGCGGGTCTCTGCAAGCCTCATGACATTCAACAGGGCCAAGTGCAAGCTTCTGAACCTGGGACAGGGCAATAGAAGGCATAAATACAGGCTGGGATGAAGAATGGATTGAGAGCAGTCCTGAAGAGAAGGACTTGGGGGCATTGGTTGACAACAAGTTAAACACGACCTGGCAATGTGCAGTCACAGCCCAGAAAGCCAGCCATGACCTGGACTGCATCAAAACCAAAGAAGCCAGCAGGCTGATGGAGGTGTTCCTGTCCCTTTACTGTCATCAGAACCCACCTGGAATACTGCATCCAGGACTGGGGAGCCCCATATAAGAACGTGGACCTGTTGGAACAAGTCCAGAGGAAGGCCACAAAGATTATCAGAGGACTGGAGCACCTCTCCTATGAAGACCACCTGAGAGTTGCATTGTTCAGCCTGGAGAAGAGAAGGCTCCAGGCAGATATTTTAATCTCCCAGTACCTAAAGGAGACTGACAAGAATGCTGGAGAGGGACTTTTTTCAAGGACCTGAAGTGATAGGACAAGGAGTAATGGTTTTAAACTGGCAGAGGATAGGTTTAGATTAGAATTTGTAAAGAAATTCTTCACTGTGAGGGTGGTGAGGCATGGGAACCAGAGAAGTTGTGGATGGTCCATTCCTGGAAGTGTTCAAGACCAAGTTGGAGAGGATGTTGAGTAATCTGGTCAGGCAGAGGGGGTCCCTGCCCATGGTCAGGGGGTTGGAACTAGATGATATAAAATCCCTTCCACCCCAAATCATTCTATGATTCTTCTCTTCCTCCTCTCTAATGGAGAGACCACATCATGCCTCAGCAGACCAGCTTTTTCAAAGCAAGTCCCATGGTCTAAGTAGCTGAAGCCCTGGTTGTGGAACCAGTCCTGTAACCATTTGTTGATTTCCTAGATTTGGCTGGCCTTTTCAACCCTTATCTTTGATTGGGAGGTTTGATAACAACACTTCCTGGGTCTGAGTTCCTTCCTGTCCCACCCAGGACTCTGTAATCCTTCTTTATATATGTCACACTCTTCCTGGCTGTGTCACTGGTGTCTGTGCGAAACAACAGCAGCAGATAATGACCAGCAAACTGTGTGACACTTCATAGACTCTCAGTGACATCTCTGAAGCAAACCCCTGGTGAACAGCACACCTCTCTAGATAGTGTGGCATGTCAACAAATAGGGGCTTTCACACCTTTCAGAAAAAAACTGTCTACAGCTATCACCCATCACCCATCGCCCTTTCTTAGTTACACTACCTGCTATGTGGGCAGCAGATGGGGCTGCTCCAGCTTCTCTCCTGAAGTGAGAAGTCTTTCCTCTTCCTGCTGCAGATCAGTGAAGTGAGTTTCCAAGGGCATCTCAGGCTATGGGAGGAAGTAGCTTCTTCCTGAAGTTCTTTGCCATTGCAAGTTACCATTCTGCATGTTATTGTTCTGTCTCCCTTCTGTGTGCGCTGGTGGGAGAGTTTTTGGATATTTGGTCATGGAACTGCAGGTTCCATGAGCTTGGAACCTGCTGTCTCAGTCCTTCTCAGCCTCCCTGTTGCTACATTCTTCTCACAGCCCTCTGCAGCTCAGCCACCTGTAGGTCTTCCATGTGTCCCTGACCCAAGAGAAAGGTTTTGGCAGAGGTCATCCTACCTGGCCATCTCAGCAGAAGGGTGGGAACTCATCTGAGATCACTGTTCTATTGGGTGACTTTGCACCATCTATCCTGGTCATGGCTGATGTCTCCACTCAGCTAGACCTGCTGAAGGAAGAAGCTAAAAGTCAGACCTCAGACTGCAGAAGTGCCCTTGACCTGTGCAGATGGTCACAGAATGGTGTCCAGTTACTGGGTTGTATGTACTCTCCTATTGCACTCAGACTGTGGAATGTTCCTCCTTCAAAGAGGTTCCCTCTTACTCAAACTGGTGTGTGAACCTCTCTGGCTGATGTGCCACACCATTTGCCCACTCTGATCATGGTGCTCCTGGTTGCTCGTGCTCTCCAGGGCTGCCTCAGTAGGAGTGAGGGGCAGCTGCCATCACTCTTGGCCCCACAGCTTGTCAGTGTCTCTTGTGCAAGCTGCCAACTCCTGCCAGGTCTTGGCACTACCCTAGAATTTCCCTGGCTCAGGAAACCCACCCTGGATTCCCAGTTCTGCTGCAAAACACGCCTGCACTGAAGTTAAATGACTTGAAATTCATCTTGAAGTCATATTGAAAAATTCCTACTTCTTATTCACGCTTTTCCATTTAAGTGATCCTCTGCATCAATTATATTCCTAATTTTCATCAGATGTGAGAATCTGCCTTCTTTGAATCATGGCCTATTTCTGTTATTTCTGCTGATTTTCTTTTATTTGCTTACATTGAATAAAAGTTTTGACCACTATTCAACCATCAATTTCTATCTGAGTGATTATTACATTGTCATTATCTCTTGTGATGGAATTCAATACTGCGTGATCCATGCAAATACCTTACAATACCTTTTGTGTTAAAAAATTATCCTGCATAATACTTAAATAATTTAATGCTGTTTTATTAGTGCCTGCCTGAAACCTTCAATATTTCTCTGAATGTGAGTCCTCCATTATAAATTTTTTTCTTTCTGCATGGTCTGGAAATACAATGACTAGATCATGGTTTCCATATGAGTGTATGGTCTGTCACAAACTCCTACAGATCTTCCTTCCCAGGCAATGTTCATGAGTGTGCTTATTTGCAATTATTCTAGGATCCAATCACCCAAACTATTTATAGTTTCACAATAGAGAATGCATGTTGTAAGTAATGCCATCTGTTATGCCCTCTGTACGTTCCATTTTTTCTATAAAACTTACATGACTTTAGGATAACAACTGAATGAGCCCTCCCAATTGATTTCACTGGCTCCATTTATGTAACATTTTTCTTGCCAACAAGAATTCCAGTTTGTCTTGTTTGTTACCCACTTTCCTACCATCTGGAGGCTAAAATCTACCCTTTTCTTTGTGTTCATCACTGTTCATGATGATCCACATCTCATTTTGCATGTTGCCTGCCTTGCTCTTAATTTTATCTAGGTCTTTGTGGAGTTTACAGCATAATGCTGCTTGAATGTGACCACAGCAAAGCTGTGAGATTAATAAGTGTCCTGAAAACATTCTTTCTCTATTCTCTGGTAGTAATGCCCACCTTTTGGATATGAGGCTAGCAGCTGGCTCCTGCTAGACAGGAGAATGAGGCAGTTTGCTTAAGCCAGAAATCTTGCAGAACTTGACAAACAAGTGAGAGCAGGGAGGTTGGACCAGATGACCCATTCTAGTGCTTTCTAACCTTACCCACTGAGTGTGCCATGGCAGAACCTGGTCTGATGCAATTAGGCACTGACTTCCCACCTGACCACTGCCAACAGCTGCAGAGAAGTAACAAAACTGGGAACATAATTCCAGTGAGTGGGAGGTCAATGCAGCATCCGTCTTTCTTATCTTATGCTCATTTGCGCATGACTGAACTTTTTTTCTTTTGCATTGGTCAGACAATCTCTCAAGCATTTCAGTAATGCTTGCTTCACTGCATATTTTGTTAGGTTGTCAGATTTCTGTAACTCATTTAGAAATTGTTTTCTTTTAAATGAAGTGGATAAAGTGAATGCAGACTTTTCAGCTCTCATAGTTAAAAGCATGTCTAAGACAACAATAACAACACTAAGAGAAGAGTACATACATGTTAAGCTTCATTGATAGTTGTCTGGTATATCTTTTTCCCCAAAGCCTTATACTCTGTCATTGGTATGAACTAATAAATTGGCTTTTGATATAAAAAACACTATATCAGAGGAATCTGAGTAATATTGCTCACATCTCACCATTAAATATAAAGTACCAATGTTAGAATACAAAACTGTTTCTGAAGTTATTTTCTGAATTCTCTATGTTCAGTAAAATATGAATTGAAATTATTGAAATTTAATTATCATTGTTGATACTTTAAGCTGTGAAACAATCTCTAGCTCTATATTGCCCACACAAAACAGAGTTGCAAGGATGTGGCAAGTGCCAAAGGTATGTTTCTCTCTGTGAAGTATTCAATGGCACTGCTCCTTAGTAGCCTCTCAGAGCAGGCTGAGATGTGGCTACTTGGGGCCATCATATTCACAAGAGAGCTCACACAGCAGCAAAATGAGCAGAAACAGGGGATGAGAACATGCCAAGGACTTGCTTCATCCCAGGCAGACACATGCACTACCATTCACTGAATTAATGTGAGTCCTTGATCTAAAACACATACATTTGTGGGTGACAGAGAGTTGTGAGATAAATTTATAAAGAAAAGGTGGAATAATATATGATTCTTTGGTTTTTTAAGTGTCAACCTCATATACATTGTAGTTTGCACTATGTTATTAAATTAGCAACTGTTAAAATTAAACTATTATATTTTTAAATACTTATTAAAACAAACAATTTTATACAGCTAAAACATTTCACACATGCCAAAATTTCTTTAGCATGCCTCAATTTATAGGCATTACATAATACCTATTACATATTACATAATACATAATGTAATACAAAATACCTAGTACATATTGCATAATAAAAGAGGAAATACTACATGTAAAACTGGGATTGGAATGGCAAAAGATGGTAGAAAAGAATGACTTCTTGAAAAACGTAGGTCTGTGAACAGAATGATGAAAGAGCAAGGAATTAATGGAATTTCCCATAAACATAAGAATCTGAAATTATTTTGACTGAAAATCAAAAAGAAGAGAGTTATTCTATTGAATTTGCTTAAAGAAACAGAAACATCTTTCAATTAAAAGTCTTTAAATTAAAAGAGCAGATAGGAATTTCTCTACTGTACATTATCCAGCTATTTCTGCAGCTGGCTTTTCAAATCAGGTCAATATTGGCAGGCAAGGGAATCCACAAGTGGCACAGTACAAGGCACATTAAAAATATTGCTGTGGATGATGTGCAGAACTTACTTTCCCAATGAGAAAAAAGAGGACAAATGCAGAAAACAAAAATTTATTCTCTATGCCTGGGAAATATGAAAGCATGATGTGTTTCTTTAGTTGCAGAAAACAGTCCACCTGAGAAAGGGTTTCAAAATTCCATTGAAAATAAGAACAGAGAAGTTTTGAGCAAGCATAGGTGAGTACAAATAAAGACCTACAAGGAGGGAAGAAAAGTGAAAAGTAATAAGCGATCTAGAGATCTGTGCAGAAAGTATAGGTTTATGTACAGGTATGTTAAAAAGGTCAAGCAGAAAGCCAAAAGCCATAGCATGAAGTAGGATAGATGTCTACTTAAAGATTTGTATTAATTTGTCTGTAATAGCACAAAATTAGTATATTGACATATAAAAAATTATAACTTTGGTGAAATATTTGCTAAAATATGTGGTCCAGTAAGGCTGGCTGAAGGATGGAATAGCAAAAATATTTTGAAGAGAATGAAACCAAAAGATAGTGCTACTCAAGATTAGAATGAAGTTTGACTGGCTTGGACTAATGAACTAACTTGTAAAACTAAGATTGATTTGGCTGAAGTAATCAAAAGGCTTTTGATTAATTCTAACTAGTTTTGGTTATTTTTTAAGCAGGATTTTTTGCAAATGTTAATGAGCAGGTAAAGATTTACATGACATAAAATCAGAAAATATGTCCAACACAAAGTGAGAGAGACAATAATTCCAAATTAGCTCAGGGTGTACAGGAACAGAAAATTGTCTTGCACAAAGTCTGCATGAGAGGGGAAATGAAGGAAGAAACAATTCTTTCAATGGTCACCTAAGATATAAAGCAGAGACCAGGAACTCTTCAATTGGTGCACTTTCTTTAGGGCTGCAGGTTTCCAAGGTAGTGTATAAGATTGATAGAAGTGAATGATGTGAATTTCTCTGTAATTTGCTTCACAGAAACATCAATGTTAAACTTTGTTTAAACCACATCCAATAAAGACTTGCGGAAACTAATCGACTGTGAAGAGAAGGTTGTAAGATTTTACTGAGGTGCCAGGATACAGCTTTGATTAATTGGATATTAAATGACACTCAGTAATTTGACTGGTCATGAATTAATGTCTTTTCTTCCTGTTGATAGGTCTCATACCTCACTTATCACTATGTCAGATGTTTGATATAAGGTATTAAATCATTTTGAACATTTTTTAGATTACTCAATTATAAGCCTTGTGACTGTTTAATCTCATATCATTTGTTTGATGACAGCCTGTTACATTAAAAAGTCTAGAGGAATCTAATGACTCAGTTATGAAAATTTTGCACTTAGCAGCAATTAGCAAGAACACCTGGTTGCAAGTAAGAGACAGAAAAGCAGTTTCTTAGAGATGCCCTTATTGCGGAATAGAAGAAACAGCAGGGTTTACTGTTTTACAGTGGGTAAAAGAAAAGTGCAAATCTAGAGAGACTGATGAAAAAAGTGGAAAGACACATTGGAGATCATGTTTTATCCTGCAGTGCTTTGTCATGACAAACCATGAACAGAAACAATAAAATGACAAAACTATGTGTCCATGGAAATGTCCAGAATTTGCCAGAGTGGATACATTCCCATTCTAAAACAAGTCCAAAATAAAGGTATTTCATGGAGGAGCAAAACTGGCAATGAACATTCATATTGCACATGTTATGTGAACACACTAATTTTTCAAGTAAGTAGAAAATTTTCAGCTGTATGAAGTTCCACAGACTTTTGCTTCAGTTTGATATTTTTCTTAAGCATAGATTAGAAATGCAGCCTCTAGTCTTGCATTTTAATTGACTTAAATTGACTATCTGTGTGCTTATAGACCACCACTGATACCAGTTAGGCCTGCAAGTATTTATGTAGAATGAATTGAAGTATCTTGTGGTTTTTCTGCCACAAGATGAAAGGCAGGAGAGGAGAAAGAGAGGAGAAGTGTGATACATCCTCCTTATTTTTATTACATTGCTTTGCTTTTGCAAGGGGATCCACAAGGGCTCCACAAGCTGCTCCCAGAGAGAGAAATGAAGCAAGGAGACCCACACTCATCTGTTGTCCCTGTATGCCCAGGATCAAGATGTCCTGGTATTAATTGCCAGTAAAAAGAATAAAAACATGTAAGATCATAATTAAATAGGAAAAGTAAAGTAAAATACCATTAAAAAACTATAATAATAATGACTAATGCAATTGACATCTGGTATCACTTTACATTTATATAGAGTGATTAAACTGACTAATTGAACTTCTGTTTCTTAATTTTTATGACAAGGCTTAGTAAGTAAAATGAAAGCAAAAGAGTTTTTTTAACTATATCTATTAGTTCTATTATAATTTTCAGGAACTGCTGGAATGGTTCATGACCTTGTGAGCTTAGTTGTACCAAAATATGTAATTTGACTACAAGAACAGTAAAATTGCACACCAAAATTGTCCTTGATTTTACCCCATTTCACCATGCAAACTCAGAACCATTGTTTCCTTTAATTTCTCCTTTTTTGTTGTGGACCTTGTGCCTGGCATCCTTCTCTACCCATCATGCTCGGATGCTTCTTGCAGTGGGCATCACTTTGGTGGATCACTCTTGGCTTCTGGCTCACCCTCCCTCACTGAGCAGCCTGGAACTCATTCTCCCTGGCATGCTAGTCCAGGTCCTTTGAAGCTACCAGGAACATAGATGTTTATCTACTTCAATACAAGTTGCCTCTGTGTGAACTTAGAAAAATCTTTTTGTTTAGGACTGGGTATGCAGCCATCAAACCTCAGACAGCTTTTAGTCCTGCAGAATTTTTAATTTCATTTTGGTCTTCTGGGGTCATTTAACTACAATTTTTTTGATTAGAAACAAAAGTAGGAAAAATTGGGGGTTTTAACACCTTTATTATGTTTTATTAATGAATTTATGCTTAGGAAATTATGTTATTTACATTGTACTTACTCTTCCACCCAAGATGCATGTTCTCTGCACAACAATTCACAATAAAAACATTATAAACTGAATAAATGCAGATTTGATGAGATAGTTTATTGCTTTGGTATGTGATTGCTGAAGTGAAGGAAATATTTGTCACAAGTGTTTCTGCTATAGTTGTGAGAAGCCTTGTGGGATATTTTCTTAAATGAGGTTAAACTACAGCATGAATAAGATGAACTGTTACTTCATCAATATTCTTAGATGTAAAAAGTGTTGCTTGATAAAAAGGTCCAAATGTATGACAGAGAAATGATGAGAGAAAAGGGAATGTCCTTACTTCAAACAGCTTCCAGCAGCTGCTGAACAATGAGCACCCTGAAGCTTTGTCCTTCAGCAGACCCTCAACTGCTTATCTTGTAAAGCTAGAAATAGGAAAGGCCTCAAAAGGGAGAGTGAATGAGACTTCCCTTCAGCCAAGAATAACACAGGCAATGTACAACAGCATCAGTGAATTCTGGATAATTAAGCATCGAGAGACTTCTTTTCACTGTGCTGAATGAATGGGAAAAGAGAAGAAACTTCTGCTCATCTTGCAGAGCAAGGATAAGAGCTCTTAAAAAAAGCCAAACCATCTCCTCACCTGGCCTCTATACCCTTACACTCACTGAGATGAACAGAGGGCATTCCTATTTTGAGAAGGGAATATTTCTCCTTTGCTGGGTCACTTTTGGGTCAGCAGTAGGGCAAGTGTTCAAGAACTGACAGTGAGGATTCTGTGCTTCAGGAGAGGTGCAACTTTCTATAAGTGCCATAAAGCTTCCTACTTTTTCTTCTCTTCTTAATGGCTAGAATATAGGATAAGCAGATAAAAGCACAGTTTTTTTTAATGTTACTTCAGAAATCCCATTTTTGTTTTGTGTTTATCTAGCTGACTCCTTTTACTCCAAACTCTCTCTTTTAGTTATTGAAAAACCAAAATAGCTGCAAATGTATCATCTAATGCTTAAAATAAAGAGCAACAGAATGATGAGTTTTGCAGGGTTATAATGGTGGAAAGGGGATCATTTAAATGTCCTGTATGTTTCCTTTCTTCTCTTAGTGCTAAGATTCAGAAACCACAACCTTGGCTTGATGATACAGAAAAAAGAACAAAAAAACAAGATAAAAGGGGAAAAGTAAAGAGGAGAACTGTGAAAAAGCTTGTTGGCATTACAATGAATGATATTACAGTTTTGTGACCTAGTCATGTTTTTTATTTCTAAAGTATAGTTTTAAAGAAGTGTTTTAGAAACAAGCACAACTATTGCACGAAAAAAGATAGCCTTTTTGACTTCTAGTTCACTCCACAAGATTTTGTAAACCAGAGGGAAAATATATTATGCCTACTCTTCACTAGACAAAGGTGAAATTTATAAAGAACAAATTAATGCCATCTGTTTACAGCGTGTCACATTTTCTATTTCTATCTGTTGGTTTATAGCCATAACAGAATGTTCACTGCTCATAGAATCTCATATCTCTGCCTCTTAGTGGTTATACCAATATACTTGACTTTGCTGTAGATTTTTAGGAAATATCTGGTTGCCTAAAAAGCATGGAATGTGAAATATTTACTGTTTGAATCAGTGTGAACTATTAATATAATGCAATATAAATGTGGCTACCAGTGATTGCTGTAAAGAAATCAGGTTTGATATTCCTATGTTCTCTTCCATTCCTGTGATCCCATTTGCTATTTTGGTACACTAATATAGATAAGGCAGGTTTACTGAAGTGTATTATCAAAAAAACAATATCATTCATTTGTTGATGCATCTCAGAAGGTAGACACTACATTTCCTCTTCAAGAGATGGTAGATTAAAATTAATTCCATTCACCAGGTAATGAAATAATTTTGGGAATTGTTATTGTATAATTTGGTTGATATTAGCCTTTGTTTTCATAATGGGAACAGACAGGGATATTTTGAACCTTCCTCTAATGGAAATCAACTATCAATTTATTGTTAAGACCAAAATCAATTGCCTACTTTACCAGAGCCAAAATATCCATACAGAGAAAATAAATCCTTCCTTCTGCATAAGAGTCTTAACAGCACCCCAAAGTCATTTCTACTATTGAAGGCACAGGGGGACACATTGGTAGTGTTAATTCAGAGAGGGATTTTCATCAGTAGAAAATACCATAGCATAATTGGCTGCTTTGTCCTACTCCCACTGAACCCAATGGCTATAAGATGATTTGTACTGGATTTCTATTTTAAAATCATTCTACCAGTCTTGGCTTTGACAGTAGCATCATTTGATCTTTAACCAGAGTGTGTTTGTTCATTTGTTTGTTCTGTTTTTTTTCTGAACTGGTGGGTTTATTTAAAAGTAGTATTGTTAGTAATAATATTCTACTTTTGTAAAGAGGCTTCTTTCAGAACTGTGCTGCTGAAGATGACAACACTTAACAAATGTTTGCTTATTAGTTGTTCACTTTATGTAGGAACACAAGATTCTTTCTATACCCTGGGATTCAACTTTAAAGTTCTTGGTACTCTTTATATCACAATCCCACAATATTTCCCATGAAAACAGTCTTTTGAGCCTGACAGCTTTAAAAAAGAGACAGACTTTCTACAGAGGAAAGAAACTATGAGTACTCAAAACAACAAAGAAATTTTTAAGGCTTTATTTTTTTTAACTAATAATCTTGCATATATTTGAAGGACTGTTTATTGAATAAATAGGAATATACATCATTTTAGACTTCCCAAGAATATGCCCAACCCTGGTAAAAAATACTAGGTTAGGTTCTGTGACAAATATTTCTTGTTACAATATTTATTATTTTATTAATATTTTAAAGTCACATGCATTAAAAAAATTAAAATATGCATCTATGATATTATAAGATTATTTTCAAAGTAAATTGAAATATATTTTTAAATGCCATATCATTTTTCCATCTTTGATAACAATTTTGCATGTTTGTTTTGGAAGTTAATGGTGTAACATATGCTTCTGTCAGTGATATATCAACCAACTGTATTTATACTGAATTGTATGTTCTCCTAGCCCACCACAGCTGAGGTCTGATTGAGACTATAGCCTCAAGTGACTATAAACCAAACAATTATTTTTGAGACGAATGTGTATGCTTCCTAATGATTCACAACATTAAACTCTCACTTGGAAAGACAGCCAAGACTCCTTTTTTGTTGCTCAAGGCATAAAAATTCTGTGGAACTTTTTTCAAATGATTGTGGGTGACCAAAATGCAATTTAAAACTTCAATGGTCTTTGCTCAGGGTTACTTGCTTACTTGTAATTGTTTCCAGAATGTTTGTTTGGAAATTTGTTAGATTATATATCACATGAAATAACTCTATATGCCAAATTCACTGCTGTAATATTTGGCACAGCAGTTGGTTATGCTTATTTCAACACCACTTAAAATAGTTCATTATGTAAGCAAGGATAAAGGTGATTTCAGCCTATGGTTCTCTTTTCCACGTGTGATAGAATTAAATGAGTTGTAGCAGGAGATATTTCTAACAATATATTTTGCAATTTACTGTGGTCACTTTTCCCCCTTGCTAACAAAAGCATCTTTCTTTTCATTTTGTCTTCCTTTCTTTCTTTCTTTTTAAAGTAATATTTTCATACCTGTAATTGACTTCAGATTAAACAGAGAAATCACTTACACATAGAATATATGTGCAAGTTTTCTAACACTTTAATCTAATATAGCTCAGACAATATTTTAAAGTTTTTTTAATTTTAGAGAACAATAACTAATATAAACATTAAATTTAAATATTAATTTATGAATAAAATTTATGTCCTCTATTACTGTTCTGAGCAATAATTGCATTTCTATGGTAACTCCTTCTGATATAGGAATTTATAGAATCAGTCATTTAGATTCGTAGGTTCCTCTTGAGATCATGTAGTCCAAACCTTCTGCTGTCCAAACAAGGACAACTAATGCAGGCTGTCCAGGAGTGTGTCCAGAGAGATTATGAATATCTCCATGGATGGAAACTCCACAACATCTCTGGGCAACTTGTGCTGGTGGTAACAGCCCACCCAAAAAAAAAAAAAAAAAGTTGCTAGTGAACAATGGAATTTCATGTATTTTAATCTATGTTTCTTGCTACTTGTCCCATGAGTGGACACTACTGAGAGGAGTCCAGGCTGAACTCTCAGTACTCTCAACCACTCCCAGTAACAGACCCCATGTTCTCACCTCTCCTTATCTGACAGATACTTCAGTCCTTAACCACATTAGCAGCCCTGCTCTGGACTGCAATCAAGTCCTTCTTGTCCTGGGGACCCCAGAAATGGGCACAGCACTGCAGATGTTTTTCAGCAATACTGAGCAGATCACTTCCTTCAACCTGCTGACAACTTCCTTCATCAAGCAGCCCAAGATACTGTTGTTTTCTGTGTTTTGGGTATGTGTCTAAAACAGTCTTAACAAGCCACTGGTGTTTTGGTTATTGCTGAGCAGTACTTGTACAGCAACAAAGCTTCCCCTTTTTCCCATGCTCTCATCCCAGCGAGTAGGCCAAGAGTGGACAAAATGTTCAGAAGGGACACAACCTGGAGAACTGACCTAAACTGGCCAAAATATTCCATGCCATATGCTGTCATGCTCAGCAATAAGCACTGAGGGGAGGTGGTTTTGAGGTAGGTAAAAATTGCTTGGAGGCTGTCTGGGTGTCAGTCTGCTTGTGGAGGTGACTACCTTTGCACAACTTTTTTTTCCTTCCTGTGTTGAACTATCTTTATCTTGCCTTACTCTTTTTTGCTCTTCCTGTCCCAGTGAGGCTGGGGGTGTGAGCAAATGGCTAAGTGGTGCTTAGCTTGCTGGCCTGAATTCTGAACACACTGCAAATGTCCATACTGTAAGTCTGCATTTCCCATCCCTGCTACAGTTCTGATTTCCAGGTAAGAGAAGATTTAGATAGCCAGATTCAGTAGTTTTCTGACACACTGATAAAATACTGCTAGGAGCATGGGGTTTCCAACTGTATACACATCTTATATGAAAATTCTTTTCAATAAGGAAGATCCAGATCTTTTAATTTAAAAAAATCCTATAGATTTAGTGTGAGCAACCTGCATATAAATTCTGTGCAGAATCAGACAAGACAATTTACTTCTCTGTCAAAACAACTAAAATCGTAGGCAATTTACTAATGTGATTTGCATAACTTTTCAGACTATGCAGAATAAGTTAACTATGTGTTATTCATAATAATCTACTGCAGAAACACTATTGTCAAGTAGACACTATGTTGATCTAGCACTGTCATGTTCACTTCCAATCTAATATTTCTAATACAAACCTCAGAAATTGTTGGTTCAGAAAGTTATAAAAGTAGCCAGAATGGGGAACTTGCCATTAGAAATCCAGAACATTAGTAACCCAGAGACACAAATTTAGTCTAAAATTAATAATAATAATACTATTCCCAAAGCTGTGCAATAAAAGTTATGAAGAAAATAAAAAAAATTTATGTTTTAATGCAAGAGAAATCTGCAAATTTTTTTATCACTCTTGGTGAAGGAGATTTTAGCTGAAGGAAAGTAAAGGATACTAAATCCAGAATTCTGTATGTGTAGCCAATCAGGTCAGGAAATTTTACAAGCAAAGAAAGACAAATCTTAAATGGCTCTTCTTGAAAGAAGCAAGTAGGGCAGGTCACCTGAGAATGGTCCTTTTTGAAGAGTAAACAATATGTTCAAGCACTTTAAAAAAAAATTTTGGATAATTTTAGAGCTATCTACACCTTAAAATAAGGGAATTCAACATAAAAATTAACACTTTTTACAAAAACACAGATGAAACGTGAAAGGAATAGAAGCCAAGGCAGAGTTAAAAATAAGAAGTGCAAAATCCTTATTGTGAAATAAGGTTTAACAGAAATCAGTCAAGTGCAGAGTAAAAAAAAAAAATTTGGTAAGTATTCCTCTGAAGAACAAAGGTGAAAGTTACTCTTATTTTGATGTATTTTGTTTCATGAGATATTTACTATAGACAAGTTCTCATTCTTTATTACAAGTTACATTTCTGCAAAGAATTTGGTTTCCAAAAAATATCTATAGATGAGGATACATTCATTCATGCATGGTATTTATTTATTACATTTCTGTGGGAACAACTGTGGTAGAATGTACTCCCTTGTATACCTCATATAAAATGGAAAAATAAAATGAAAATTGGATATAAACTATAACTGGTTTCCACCTTAATTGAAAATGCTATGTTTAAATATGAAGTATGAATACAATTGTAACATGTTTCTGCCCAAGACAAGGAAGGTAGGCACACATTTAAAATATCCTCAGTTCCATGGGCTGCATATCAATTGCTGTGTTCTATTTCCTAATGAACTTGCACTTGCAGTACTCTTTATGAAGATTAGGTTCCCTTCTTACCAATCTTAAAATTTCTGCTACTGACAATAAGCTTTGAGTTTCATCTATGCAAAGGTGACAGGGGAAGAACTTTTTTCTTAAGAATAATGAACAAATACATTTATATAAACAATCATATGTCTATTATTAAATATAGAATATGTGATTAGTTCAAGCACTTGCTTTCTAAGGTTGCTGACACAAGTCCTCCTCTTCTCAGGGCTGTGCTTTCTGGAGAATTTACTCTATGCAAGTTGTGTGGCTGGAATTGAACTGATCTCCATCTCAGCACTCTCTATGGTGCTGTTTTCTATTTGTTGCCAGAAGAGTGAGGGTAACACAAATATTCAGATATTCTCTTCCTCTATTAAACTGTCTTATCTCAATGCACAAATTTCCTCTTCTACCTTCTATTTTCTTCTATTCTGAAGAAGAGTTGCTTGATGCAGCTGAGTGTTGGCCAGGATCAAATTGCCAGAGTTGCATGATTTTTAACAGATCTGCAAATATTCTATGGTGGAAGAGCAATACCTCTACTCATAAACAGAGTGGAAAAAAGGTGCACTAAGTCATTGAGCTGTTTTCTTGATTTCAATACTGTTTTAAGTCATACAATGAATTTTTATGTAAAGATTCGTTTAGAATATGATGATAAATAGAGTATGACACATTTTCAACATAATTTTATGAAGTCTGTACTGTATAAAATAATATAACTTTCTCTCATAAGATTTTTTAGGTAGCTTAATGTTGTGGAATCAATCTATTTAATTTAGTACAGAAATTAGATAGTGCCCCATAGGAGTTTCTTATTTCAAATAGAAATGTCAGGATTTTTATGAGTGCTGAAAAACAGAAAAGGAAATAGCTGAGAGTTTTTGTAATTTTGGACTATACTGATTAGGACTTTCCTCTAATACAGAAAATGACAAGATCATTGTGTAGGATGAATTAAATAAGAGTATTGAACAGTGCAAAATAGAATGAAATTTAAAAATACAAAATAAAAAGACATGCATCTTTTTTATTTTGTGGAGAGAGGTTTACAGGCTTCCATGGTTTTGCTTCTCGTAAGAAAAGAATATGATGACATTTCAAACAATTTTGGAGGATAAATACCAAGATACAGATGAACTACTTAGGTTACAAAATAACAGCAGCACAGGATCAAAAACATTATGAATTAGTCCTGAATATATTTTGATGACAAATTGGAAGACAGTTTCTAACAATGTGAAGAGTGATATTGGAAGACAATTTCTAACAGTGTGAAGAGTGTTTCAATTATATAAGAAAAATCTTAATGAGTTCAAGACAAAGTTTTATATGCTTACAAAAAGGATGAAAAGATGCAAGAAATAAAGTGTACAGAGTCAGTCTTCAGATAGCAAATCTAAGTCAAGGGGTTTGATTTAAAGTATGGGACATTGGTCACAGTCAAGAAGTATTAGAAGATGGTATAAATCTGAGTGTAGAGCATAGTATACTTCCTCAGTTAGTCTGCAAGATATGTTAGCAAATTCTTCAGCTTATTTTGGGATTTAGAACATAAATTATAACTGTTATCTACTCTGTTGTCCTATGATACATTAGAGTTACGACTTTGGTCTTTTATTGCAGGTTTTAGTGTGTTACAGGATATTCAGCCATGCTTCATGGTCACTCTTGTTTGATGCTAAGGGAAGTAGATGTTTTGTAGCTCTTTCTGAGTTAGATATATTTTACTGCTGTTGTCTATGCCTGATAAGTCTGTTGATGCAGGTTCTCTCTTGTGTTCTTCACCACCAAACTTCATCAACTCCACAATGTTCATCATCTATCAAAAATTCAATTCCTGCCATGTGAAGGAATTGTTTCCCAGATGAAAGGAAACTACATACGAAATAAAAATATCATCTATTTATCCAATATGAGATTCATTAAATACTCAACTATATAATACTTTATAGACATTATTATTATTTTTAATGTGGTACTGAGGAGATGAGAGCAAATATCAGGAATTCTCTTTACTACATATGGAATAAGAGCCTAATGTAGTACTTTTCCAAATTTCTAAAAAAATTAAAATGTGAGTACATTTCAACACAGGCAGTTGAAAAAGTGTTTCTGTGAGATATTGCCTTTGTTTTTTTTTTTTTAGGTTTTCCAGAAGAGATGTCTCTTTGGAAAGCCTTACCCAGTTGTTACCTAAGGGACAAGTAGATTTTGGAGTTTACATATAACAGATGATTTTACTCATAGTCTAAACAATTTTAAAAATGCTGTAATCACTCAGAATGGTTACATATTTAAATACATGAAAGGTAAATCATCTCTGAGAGATAGATGCTATTAATTTCATTGAACACTTCTTGCCAACATTTACATACAGATAAAGAAATATGTTTGTCTTACTTGAACTTAACATTCCAGTCAGAATATTCATGAAGAGAGAAGCCAAAAGGGAAAAAGTCCATCCTTATGGCTGGAGAGGCATTCACAGAAGTAAATCTCTCTCTGTAAAGCTATGCAGAAATGGAAAAAATCTTTATTCACACTTTCTGAATTTCCTTTTTTTTCCTAAAATATTCCATTTTATACTAGTACAAAGGATAAATAAAATATATACATCTTTTAAGGTTACAGTCATAAAAAAACCCACAAATACCCTTGGCAGTCCTCACAGTACTGTTCAAACCCAATACAATACCCCACAAAAATAAACCAACAAACCAAACCAAACAAACAAAAAAAGAATTAAAATCTGTTATCAATTAAATATTGTTTAAACTCTTCATTTTATTTTTTTTTTTGTTTATAAGCACAGATTTACAAAGGGGTATATTTGGGATTCATAAAAAAGTCTGTATCAGATGTCTACTATCCAGCAGGAACACTCAAACAGCTACACAGTAATTACTGAATTTGTGAACATGTGCATCACTGGTGTCAGGACTGCTCAAGCATAACACTTAGGCTTGTCAATGGTTTGAAACTCTCTGAGACCAGTGCTATAGATCTGTCCTTTAGAAGATACTATCTGCCTTCTAATCTAGTTTATGACATGAAATTACCTGTGTTCCTGCTCTGCTCAGGGTAGTAGTGGAGTTGGGAATGAAGGAGTGCAGTCAAGCCTAGAAGGAGTGGAAG
The DNA here is from genome assembly GCA_013400575.1 of Peucedramus taeniatus. NCBI lineage: Eukaryota > Metazoa > Chordata > Aves > Passeriformes > Fringillidae > Peucedramus > Peucedramus taeniatus. Next base: position 42,239 of record WBNO01029112.1, read on the forward strand.
TCAAGCCTAGAAAAAAAAGTAAAGGATGGGGGAAGGTGCTTTAAAGTTTGTCTTTTGTTTCTTATTATTTTTCTTTTATTTTAAATGGCAATAAATTAAATTAATAAGGCGAGTCTGTTTTGCCCATGAAAGTAATTGGCAGATGATCTCCCTGTCTTTATCCTGATGCACAAGGTTTTTCATGTGATTTTCTCCCCCTACCCTGTTGAGGAGCAGGAGTGAGAGAGCAGCTAGGTGGGCATCAGCCAAGGCCAGCCCCCTTCAAACTTCAGCTCGGATGTGACTGATTTGTGAAACTCCCAAGTTTTGTGGGTTTGGGTTTTTTTTTTCCCTGAAGCTGGACAGACCAAAGGCCATGAAGCTGTTAAATGCTCTATACATAACAAACCTTGCACAGGATTCACATGCCAGTGTTCATCAAAGGTATCCAATAGACTGTTAATTATACTGTGGAACAGTAAACATGCTGATACTGACTGTCCTAAATATGCTCTTCCTAAAATAAGAAATTCACACTCATGGCATACTAAAAAGAACCTGAAAATGCATACTTGTATTTGATTTAACCCTTGGTTTTACCTAAAGACACAATTTTTTTTATTTAAATAGAGGTCTAAAAAATCTACGTGCTTTTGGAAGAAAAAACATGGCAATCAAAGATAATTTTCCACAGCAGGAAGATCCTTCACTATGTGACATAAATGAGAGAACTGTTATCTATTTAGTGAATGGCCACTTAGACCCAAATTTGCAACAGTATATGAGAGTAAAATCACCATATTTTGTTTAGTACTTAGTAAAGCCTGAAAATTTGTGCTTTTCCATGAATCATAAAGATAAAATATATGCATTTTTAATTAAAATCTAGACATCTTCATTAGAAAAGGTATTTTCATGGACCCAAAGCTTCTTATCTAAAAAGGATTATATCAATTTTCCTTAGCCAGAATTTCAGGATAGGTATGGCAAGACATTAAGTGAAAGTGATGGGCTGAAGTAAAAAGCAGAAATCCTCACATATCAAACTTTGTCTCCCTAAGAAAAACATGTAAAACTAAGTGTTACTTTAATACTTTTATTTCTTCAGATAAATTGGTTTGTCTTTTACACAGCTTTCAGTATGACAAAATATACTTTTTAAAATGTATTTTTTTATTTGTGACATTATAGTAAGCCAAAATGAAATATCTATTAATTTTGGAAAAGTACTAGTCACATTTTTAACTTATCTCTCATAAAACAGGTTTGGGTTGAATATAATTTTCATCTGAAATAACACCCTCAATGACTTACAAGTGGTAGTGAACCTGTATTCATTTGAGCTTTTGTTTCCATGTCTTAATTTTGTTCTCTCCCAGCACAATATAATAACTTGGAAGGGAGGCAAAAGTTATCCCTTTGGTTTTAACAAAGTGAAGTAATTGGAGTATTAAAAGCACAACACTGGAAAAACAAGATCACCTGTGTTAATTTTTCTAGTTCAGCTAAAGCTTGGTAGCAAAACTAAGATGTTGCTGTACATCACACCAATCTTTCTCTGATCAGAAGAAGCTTCTAAACTTTCTATGAAATTATTTTTTGTGGCTTTTATTCTTAGAAGACTATGAAGGTGAATCCTGGGAACTCTCTATTATCCTGAGTTCAGGGAGATCTTCACCTCTGTTAATTTCTTAATCTTAATCTTAATCTAATTTTCTTAATCTTTTTAGCCACCAAAAAAATTTGCCATATCCTGGGTTAAATTCAAAACTTCTGATAAGAAAGTTTACAATTCATTATATTCACCTATATCTCATTGAAAGTCTACTTCTGTAATCCTACCCTGCATTGTAAAGCTACCCTGAAGGGCAGGTGAAGGAGTAGTCTAGAAAAGAAAACCAGTAACAGAAGAAAGGAAGACAGGAAGAAAATTAGAAAATAGCAATTTGAACAAGAGACAAAACATAGTTTTTCTTTTTGTTTTGATTGTATTTTCTAATCCACATGACAGTGATTGTCCTGACCACCTAGGAACATTTAGATTCAAACTCAGCCTTGGAGTTTGACCCCAAGTCCATCTCTATTTCAAATGGAGACTTCAGTGCCCCTTCTGTGCCATCCTGGATCCTGCCACTATTTACAGATGCAGAGAGTGCAAAAATAAATTTTAATTTTCAGTCCTCAAAAGCCTGCCAGAACTGATGCAACGAGTTCTGGGGTAAGCAGCTGTTGTACTCCTGAGCATGGTGAGCAGGAGTGACAGGACTGCTGACTTCCCCAAGGCATGCTGCATTCCCTGAATGATAACTAACACCAGTGGGGGGAGGAGGGTACCCAGCCTGGCAGCAGGCTTTGGCCACTCAGCCCAAACCCAATGCAATCATTTGAGTGAAACATCATTGAACTAAGAAGCACATCTGTGTCTTTAATTACTAAATTGGAAAAAACAATAGAGACCATATTAGTATGCTGGCTGTGGAGACATAAATGCTCATTATAAAATGTTCAAATGCAATAGAAAAAAAGAAGAAATGACTTGTGGTTAAAAGGCTTCCTCTAGGCTATTGAAATCAAAAAAGTAATTATTTATCTTGGTGGAATTAATTACTTCCCTCCTTTTAACTGAAATGTTGCTTATTAATTTATTAATCATTAATTAATTAATTTTTGGGTAATAGATGTTTAATATCTTTCCAAAGAGTGCAATTAAACATAAACTAGAGGATTTCAGTTTGTATTTGTGCATCTGTTTTTCTTTCCACCAAGATGCTGAAGTACACCTTTGTAATTTTGTTAGTATTATCATTGCACTGCTTTTGATTTTTATTGCCTAGTGATGCTGCTTCCCTATGTTTGAGGCAATGAATGTCTATAGAAAAAAGATATGAACTTTGCCTTCAGAAGAAAATTTAAATAAAGATGATGAACCCAAGTGGAAGGCTTTCCTAAGATACAACTTCTGTGAATTTCTGAAGGGCTAAAAATGAAACTTCTAGAATGAGATATATAGGATCCTACAAATGCTGGAATTTCAAGGGGAAAAGACAGCAGGACTGATACTGAGTCAATGCTATTAAATTTTCTTCATAACTCTTGCACCCCTCACTATGTTCCACGAGTCATGTAGTTCTACTTATTTCTTTAATGTCTTCATTTTCCCCTGCTACATCCTCATCTGTTCATTTGAAACATCATCTTAAACTAGACTCAATAAAGAATCCAGCCAACATATATGAAGCTTTAACTACCACAAGTCCTCAATAGGATTAGAATACTTTAACTGTCACAGTTATGCAACACCAGATATGGAATATTCAACTCTCTCCAACTTCAACATATATATATAGTTTTACTTTGACAGTATTCATAATAATATACTTAAAATATTACTTATGTTACTCAGGGGACCCACAGAATTAGGGTATTCATTAAGAGATAGCTCCATCAGATACATTATAGGTCATAAAAATCCCATATGAATACTTGATTTGATTCTTGATTTCTTGAAGGATAATATAGTTTACATGATCACATCCACATAATTGTTATGCTATAGGGTGAGCAAGGCAATGTATATGTATATATGTGTGTGCACATAAGCTCATATGTAGATAGATATATACACATAGAAGTTTTTCTCAACTCCCCAGAAAATACCTGATCATCATCTCTAGCCTCCAGACACCAATTTTGGATCCTTCTTCCCTGTCAAGTCTGAACAATGTCTGTCTAAAATCATTATCAAAAACCAGTATGACAGAAATCTTCTCTCAAACCATTTCATTATACTGCATAACTAGACAGCATTATCTGAATCCTGTCATATTTATTATGAATAATATTAGACATCCAAAATAGGTATGGAATGTTCTTATGACATCTAGCACCTTTCCTTTCAATGAGTGTGCAACTGTAACTTTTTTTCCATGAGCACAGCACACTCAGAGAGTATCCAAGAAATGCTTGTCTAATTTAACCTGTAAGAGGAAGGGATTGGTTGAGTGAAATATTGAATTCATACCAATATTACCTGAAAGTTTCATTCAATGAAAAGACTTAGAAGAAAAAAAATCTAAATGCTTTATTTTTTTTTAAATTACTAAGATGTAGATAATGTATTCAATTCTGGCTTTAGCTTGCTCTGTAAATAAATAAGGAAATAATCTAGTTCATTAGGTGATCCAAGAAAGTCATATTGTTTTGCCTTTTAGCTGTACAATTCACTGCTTCACCACAAATCTGTGCTTCATTAAGATCAAGTTGTAGAGCACGTGATTTTTTCCAGTAATGGTGTTTCATTTGCCATCTCACATGGGAGATGTTCTGCACAAAGCAGAACTAAAGAGACCAAATCTGAATCCTTGAGGTACTTTTTTCTGTTTTTTACTAAACTAGAAGTAACCCAGTGTAACAAACCAATCTGCTTCCTCTTCATGGATACTTTAGCAATGAATGATTGATGTTATTTTCCTCAACATTTTTGGGATTTTCAGGCAACTGAAGGGTATGATCTACCTTTTCATATGTCACAGCCAGGTAAAATAGCAATATTGCATTATATCCCATTGGGGGTGCTGCTAGAGAGAAAATGGGAAATTAACATGTGGCTGTAATATATGCCAAGGTAGCATTTGCAGCAGTTAATAGACAGAAGATTAAAGTATACAGAGCTGGAAAGATACCAGCTTTCACAAGTCCTGTTAATAATTCTTACTTCTTGTCACAGCATTACCATTCTGCAAGAATTCCAGGATATGACTGCACTAAGACCTTGTCCTATCCCTTAACATACAGATTACAAAAAAAGCACTCTTTCCAGCTCAGCTTGATGGACAAATTTCCACTCAATCGCTTTTTCTTTAACTTGTCCTAACTTGTACCAGCCTTATAAATATGAAAGAGATTGGTAAGCCTAAAATTACATCTACCAACTTCATCTGGTTTTCAAGCAAGAGAGAGTGCCCCTCTGCTCTCTCTGTCTGCTTCGTTGCTGTGAACAAAAACAAAAAGCAATGTGAATTGTGAGCATCCCTCTCCTGAAATTTGGTGGTGTCAGTGTGGTGCCAATGCAATCTGCATATCTGAGGAACTTCAAAGGATTAAAAATTGAGTAGAGTGTCTTTTAGTCTTAAATCTGTCACATTATCATCAGTCTTCTTTAGGTTCCCATCTTTGCCTGCTTTTTCATTGAATTCCAGGTAGGACACATCCTATTCTTTCCCCTTTTCCCTAAAAGCAGCTGCGTGAACATTGAAACATGCAAGGAAAACATCCCTTTTCTTATACCAGAACAAAAGCAACCTCTAGAAAGCATGAAAAATCACTACAATGAAAGTCTTAACTAAAGCCTACATGTCTGGTACAGAACACATTAAATTTCCCAGAAGGAAAAAAGCATTTATAATCTTATTTCCATATAGAAAAACACACAATAGAGAACCCAGGTGTAAATACTCCATTGAGGAAAATTTAATTATCAGATTTGAAGAAAAATCTATTTACTAAGAAAATAGAGATTCCTCTAATAGAGATTCCCCTGAGATTCTTCAGGGACTGGCATTTCAGCAAAATTTTGTTGCATTTTCTTGAAGGTGGTAACAACACCAAAGGTGTTCTCTGGCATCAGAGTAAAACCAGTATCAAACCCCTGTGCTGTGGCACAAATTGATGCAGGGGTGTCTCCATAGAACTGTTGCAGTAACAGACACATAATGTAATAAACATCTAATAAATATTTTATAAATAATCCTAACTTAGAAACTCACTGCCCCTCCCCCCCCCCCCAAATCTTCTCATTTAAACCTTTCTCTAGAGTATTTTTTTTTCTGCTTTATTAAAAATCGCCATATCTTACAGAATGCTGCAAAAATTGGAAAAGTTCCATAATATTTATTAAAATGGCCTGTATTGGACAGCTTTATCCAAGCTGGTTTTAATTCAACTTAGAATAGAGGGACTTGTCTATAAAAAATCTTCCTCATGCATACTATCGAAAAATGTGACCTTCCTCTCAAATGAACCCAAGCTGCAAGTCTTCCCAGCAAACTTCACTACTTATATATGTGGTGGTATCTGTTTAGAACAATTTACAAAAGGTCATCCTTAAACAAGGCAATCTCAACTCAGAATAAGAATATAAATATAGCAAGATGCCTGTAAATAACAAACAAAAAAACCTGAATAAACAACAAATCCAAAAAGAGGTTGCATTGAAGAAATTCAGCTAGTTAAAAGATAGTTAAAAGATAGTTAAAGCAAAGAGATTAAAAAGTTAAAAAAGTTGAAAGCAAAAAGTAGCTTAATGAAGAGTTGTATGCAATAAATTAAAAGTGAATAAATGTCAACTTTTTTTATGGGAAAGTCCCAAGATATATTTGTGAATTTGGAAATTTTGTGATATTTGATAATCCTGTTTTTAAACCCGGGAGTATTTTTAAATTTATTAATCTCTTTATTAAAATTCTACATAAAGCTGGAAGCAGGATTTTCTTTTGCATGCTAAAACTAGGCAGCTGCAAATTTTAACCAGAAGCCTTCTGACTAGTTGCAGCACTTCTAAGTATCCTGTTCTGTGTAGATTCTCTAGTTTTTAATAATACTTGAGTTATAATGCCAGTTTTGCATCAGTTTGGGAAGTTGTGTTGGAGATTTACTGAGTATACCTAAAAACAGGCATCTATTGCTCTCTGGGATATCCTTATACCTGATACAGTCAGAGAGGGCCCTTCTGTTATGGCTCTAGGATAGCACAAATATTAGTACAGTCCATGCTCAGGCAAGTAAATCATGCCCTAAGGTCTCCCTCCTCCATCTAATCAAGTTTTTATGAAACTTGCAGAAACTTAATACATCTGAAACTTTTGTCTGTCAAATTTTGTTTAAATCTGTCAACAGTTTCAAACACACAGGCATATGGTGTCCCAAGGCTCATTTACTTATGAAATCATGTTCAAATGCCACACTGAAATAAAGTGTGAACACTCCAACCCACAAATGTTAGGTTAGGAACAAGCATGAGGAAATAAGCTCCATTGAACTCCTATGAGTTCATCTGCAGATGCCCCTCTAACATCTCATTAGTCTTAGCAAACTGCAGATGCTCAAGTAGAGCCACAATGACAGCCCAAGAACCAGCAGGAGTCCCATGTGGCTTTGCTTGGTTTCCTTTCTCATTCTCTTTACACAGCAGTGAATAACTCACCTTCAGTGTCTATCCTCACACCTCTTGTGACTCAGACAAGGCTGCCTGAACTATTAGTGTAAAAAAAACAAACTCACCCTTTACGGGTGCTTTCTCCTGAAAAGCTTATGCCACAAATAATTTAATATGTTGCTTATGTATGGAAAATAGACTTCACTTTTCTTAGGTTCCCAGGTCAACAATATATCCTACAAAAGGTGATGGTTATATCATTATCCATGATTTTGTTTTCACAAGGCATCCATGCCTTCTGTTCACTAACACCTTGTAACATAAATAAAGACTCATAAATTGCTCACTCTCCATGATCCCCAGCAAAACTCTGTAGATTTGTTATCTGAGCTATGTTATTTGCTATTTTATTTTGAAGAATTTTTTTTAAAAGATACTTTTAACCTAGCATGATATGTGACTCACTTGTTGCTCTGACCTAGTCAGCATGACTGGTGTTTGTACATGCTGGCTTTATCAGAGCATTGACACAGAAAGAGGTAATTATGTCACTACATTGCCAATTAATTGATTAGCAAGATCTGTTGCAATATTCAAAAAAAAAACAAAACAAAACAAAAAAACCCCCACAAAGCCACGAAACTCAAACCAAACAAAAAACCAAATGAAACCAACCAACAGCAGCAACAAACAAAACCCCAAAACATGCACACACAAAAAAAAAATAATAAAAGCCCAACAACCAAAACAGTAATTTTGCCATAGTTCCACTTCTCTTCCCATGGTTTGGAAGGTGAAACTAAATAACACACAAAAAACCTGACTGTTTCTGAAGCAAGAAGCTGCAGGCTGTTTTATGGGAATCTTTAACCATAAACCACATACTGAGCCCTGTAATTTGCTTGCACTGCTTACTGGGAAGATGGTGTCCCAGGGATTTTAACCTGACATTCAAAGGGTTCCAAGGACTCTTAATTATTTCCAGAATATTGAAAAAAAATATATGTGGAAGCAAATTGAACAGGAAAAAACAGAATGCCCAAACACACTAGTTACTTTACCAGAAAGACATTTTTTTCTTTATCACTGGTTTGAAAGATGTGAATGCAACTCCTTTTCACCAGACTTTCTGGAGTTTAGATTGGGCTGACAAAACGGAAAAGAAAAATCTCTAAATCTTATTGCTATATATGAGAGACTTAAATTTTTAGTCTGATTGTTTCTTCACTATAGCAAGAAAGAAAACAAAAGGCCACAGATTTCTTCACTTCTTTGTGCCAGTGAGATCAACTTCTGTTTTCTACACAGCAGATGATTGTCCACTTCTTCCATTTTTCTTTTTTCGCTGATAACAAATTCTCTTTCTTCGTCTTCCAGACTTAAAGATCCTATATTTTATTTTAAAACTTTCAGTCTTACTAATATTTGTTTAAAAAAATTCATATCTCATTTCCTTTTAAAACTCTGAAAAGTCATCAACACTCATTCTGTTTTTTCCAGGCAGTGACTTCAGACTGGTTCACAATAATGAGGGCTTGGTACCCAACTCTATAGAGAACAATTTGAATAATTTATGTAAACAGACATAAATATTATGTAATGCTTAAAAGCATTATAATAACAGTGGAACTAGAGAGAAATATCCTAAGTCAACTGACCTGCCCTCTGGAGAAGCCTATCTCTTTCACAGAACCTTGGATAACTGGAAGCAACTCCAACTGCCTCAGTTGAGTGCTTAAGAGTTTAGTGGGATGAATCCTGTCCCACTGAAGTTTCCTACTGAAAAACAAATGTTTTTCAAATAGTCTTTAAAAGAAGAGATGTATAATAAAATCTTTCTTACTTGCTCTTTGCTGGAAAAAAAAAACCCAAAACATTACCAGGTTGGAAAACAGGTTAGAGTATGTGATTAATGGGGCACAATGAGATCCCAAGTCTTCAATGCCCAATTTACACAGCTAAAGACTGGGTCTTTTGTCATTAGATGTTTCCTGGATTGATATTTCTCAAGAATAAATGATATTAGCAACTTTTTCCTATTATCTGTCAAATAACAATTTAGTCCTTTTGAACACACAAAAGAAAAAAAAAATAAAACAATAAAGTAATCTCTGAAATTCTCTGTAAATTAAAGCCATATTGTGCTATGTCTCAGAAGAACATAGGGCACTAATTTAAAATACTCTGTCTCTATCAATTCAGTTTGGGTTTTTGCATCTGATTGACTGTGGAATTTTGGTCAGTAGTATGTAAGAAAATGTCTTCTGGACAGACTTCTTATGCACAGATTCTAAACCTATTCTTCGGTCCAGACAAGACTGCATGAATCACATTTTCTTCCTACTTTTCTTTGACTCTGGTGCTTCAAAAAGATCTGTTTCCCTCACAGACCCAGAGCTTGGGGATTCACATTCTTTACACTTGTTCTGTTTTCTTATTGATTTTCTTTACTTCTATTGTCTTCACATGAAAGTTTGGTGATACACAATTATTTTTAAGAATATACTGGATGAACAGACATTAGTACTAATCCCACATTCAGAGATATTGCATCATTTTCACAAAGATTATAAGAACCCAAGAATAGGCTAATCTAAATACACATTTTCTGATAAATATTTCATGAGTTTCAAAGATGACAGACATCTCTCAGTTGCCCTACCAGTAATAGTAGAGTTAAATTTCAGACAGAGATGACAAGATCATACAAGACAAATTTAGTTCCCCAAAGGTGTGACATGGTGAAAGATGATTCACTTCAACCCAGGTAGCTGCATTCCAGATCAGTGATTAGTACTTTTTTTTTTTCTTTTTTTTTTTTTCTTTTTCTTTCTTTTTTCTTTTATTTTTATGCTTTTTTGGGGGTGGGGGAGGAGTTTTTTCAATTATTACCAGTATTTTGAACTGTAGGCAAAAGAAAACTGAAAACACAGAGTCAAATTTCAAGGAAGACATAAATTTCCTCATTAGTATTCCCATTTAAATATAACTACACCATTTAAATTGTCATGCTGTACCTAAATGCTACCTGAAAACCCATTCAAGGCATAGGTTTTTTCAAGGTATAATTAATTCCCATGCCTGTGTTTGACAAATTAATTACTATGACTATGTTTGACACTGTGGTTGAATCCTAATTAAATCTGAACAAAGCAAGCAAATAAACCAAAAAAAAAAAAAAAGAGAGAAGGTTAAGGTTTTGATAGAGAGAAACAGTTCAGTGAAAAGTTAATATCATCCTCTAGAACATTGTTTACACCAGCAAGAGTCTGCAAGGTGCCCATCAGCAGAGGGGCCCTCAATCACACCATCTCCCCATTTCCTTGGCACCCTGTGCTGTACAAGCCTTTACTGGGGGATCTTCTGTGCAGCCTGCCCACCCCAACAAGGACCTGCTTGGCACAAAGACTGTGGTCTGCCTGGAAGAAGCACTAGGTAAAATGACTCTAAGAAAAGGATCTTATTAGAGCCTTCATTACTAGAATGCCTATTAAAATGTACCATAATGTCAGGGGATATATGATTGATATGATATGATATGATATGATATGATATGATATGATGATATGAGGCTGCAACATTATTCTAATTTCAAAATAAAAAGTTACTCTGCTGTCATCCTTCTTTGGCTCCATATATTCTGCCTATGCATAAGATCTGAAATCACCTATTTAATATTTTTGGTATTCACTGGGTAAATACTTTTGGAAATCTGCTGAAGGCGCAATAACTATAAACCTCCTATCAGGCAATGAAAGAGTTAAATACTGCATTGGACTCAAAGTATAAATTATTGTATCAGCTGAAGTCTGTGTCAAATAGGATGTGATTTGCAGAACTGCACGTGAGAATGTCAACCTTCTTTGTTCCCCTTTGTAGTTTAGTGACAGTGACTTTATACAGTCTAGCAGCAGTGTCATGAATATTCTCAGGAGTAGGTGGATGGCATATTCATTGAGAGCTGTACAGTGGATTGCATACAAAACCAACAATATTTTTGAAAAATGTTAGTACAACTGTGATATGTCTGCCACCACTTTTCATATTTTAAACTCATTTGTCTCCATTTGAATCTTAGCTATGTTTATCAGAAGCTCTTGTTTCAGCTATGGTGACATTATTTTCCTGGTAAGAATCTTTGAATTTGTTGAAAGAAATACATTTTAACCTGAAATAACCTCTTTGCTATATAAACAAGTGAAATAGCCACAAAAGAGCTTAATTGATCTTACATATATTTTTGTTCGAAATAAGTGTCCTTCGGGTCAATTAGCAACCTTAAATGTAGCATCCACAGGAACTCTGAAAAAAGCAGGTTCCGTCTAAATAAGACATGAATTGTCTGTCCAATCTGACAATCTATATAAAAACCATTTAGCAAAACCAAAATGATCTAGTTCTGCTTTACTCTGTAATTTAAGACATTATAACGAGAAATCACTACAGTAGTGGTTTGGCAGATAAATACAAGGAAGGGACTCGTGGTTTTCATGTAAACCTGCAACACAGGAAAAGTGTTTTCTATTTTTGGTCTGGGCACTGACTTCTTCAGTACCCATGGATGATTTACAGCTCCTGAAAGGTGAGTGTCCAGGGATCCCAGTGACTTCATCTGGGATGTGATCACTCACCATTTCTGAACAAAATGCCTCACTTTCTCTGAAGTTTAGTTTTTCTGCCAATGAAATGATGCTTTGAGATGGTCAGTTTGGTGTTGAGCACCTAACTGAACTTTTAACAGTTTGCCTGGGGCACATGAGTAGAATAAAATGGGAAAAATAATAAATAAAATATTCACACAAATTTTCACCATCTATTAATGTCCCTACAAATCTGAGCTGTGGGTTTCCCCCTAAAAACTTTGGTGTTATTTTCAAACATTATTCACAGCAGTGGGTTGTGGGTTGTCCTTTCAGCAACCTTGTACTTCAAGAATGAAGCTCTTCTCCCAACTCCTCAATACAGCAATTGAGAAATGATGCATTAGGATTACAATAGTTTATAGTAATTAGGTGAAATGATGCATTTGGATTACAATCACCCTCTTGTGAACATCTTTCATCTTGAACATCTTGGAATAATACTTATATAAAAACTCTTCAATACAATTTTGTTTCCAGTGTTCAGTTCCTACATATGCCTTACATACAGTATCCCACATTCACAAACATACACTCATACAATCACACACAGAATGTAGGTACATTTTTAGCTGTACACACATAGAAAAAAGGTTTAAAATTAGCCAGAAATGAAAAATGGGACATCTCTGGAGTATTTATTTTACCTTTCTTATCAATTTCAATATAGGTACAGGATTATTTAATTTGATAGAAATTAATTTACATCGCTCTAGCAACATAACTCCAACACAACAACCTATGACAAGAGATGAGTACCTTGTCAGTACTTAGAAATCTTCCTGTTTGATGTTCCTTTCTCAAGATTCTCATCTGGTTTTTGAGGTGCCAATTGTAAAATTACAAATATAGAACATTTTACCAGTTTTGAGATTTTAGAACTTCCTCATCACCCTCTCAAAAGACTGTCACTTGTAGTCACCCTTGTGAGCAAACATCTTAAAATATGGAACAATATTTTTAAATTTTTGAAACACTCACTGCCAAAACATAGTCTAAATCAGTTCAGTGGTTGATATAAGTCTCCCCAGAGAAGAATATTATTAATAAATGTAATTAATTTGGTGAGGCAATATATACAAAGATATGCAACAGTGAACTCATTAATTTCTGTTGAAATAATTATTTACAAATATTCATCTGTTTTCACAAGACATATTAATGAGTTGGAAAAAATGTTTACATTGTATGATTGGCTGAAAAATAGCTATGGGCTTTTGCCTTCAAAAATAGTACTCTTTTTCATGCTTTGAAACAGAAATGCTAACTTGATTGCACCTGAGTTAAGGCAAGAACTGCAGCTTTCAGTCAGCCCAAATTACTAATAGATTTACATAAAAATTATTAAATAATTTAGGCTAAAAGAAGAATGTCTGTCAAAAAAATGTCATTTTGTCATTTCATTTTCAAGTAATATCTCCATTGGTAAAGTTGCCTACAGCTAATTTTTGAAAGGGTTGAATGCTGAATTAGGTTTCAGTTTGTTGTGCCTGAGATATGTTTGTATTTGTTTCATCAAGAGAATTTTTGTTGACTCTATATAATGCAAACTTTTTTTTTTTTTTCTGTAAATCTTGTTTTGTTTTCATGGTTTGCAGCTTAGGCTATTTTCTGAGAATGTTTTATCCCTATTTTCTAGACTTTTCTTAGAGTTAACTGCTCCATCAATAACATGCAATAGATGAGAAAGCGTTCCTTTGACTAATGCTTTCTTTCAGAAGGTATCAATTTACTAACTCCATAGAGAATTTCTGCATAGATTGAAAATCTCAACACTCTCAAATGTTGAGACCAACATTTGAAAAGCATATTTTAATTGTATCCTTTCACCACCATTCTCCAAAAGATTCCTTACACATAATTTTGTCTTTCCATACAATGACTACTGTGAGTTGACAGTATGAGTGTTTCTTTCTTTTTCTTTTTTTTTTTTTTCCCCATTTTTGGCTTCCTGCTACATGTTGCCAATTTTCTGGCATTTGCTCAGATAATTTTATATGGGGAATGTTGACCCAAGATTGAATCATGTTAATGGACTTCATCAAGGGTGAGATTTAGTTGCCTAAATGCAGGAACCTCATGCCATTTTTACCCTCTAGGGTATCCAGAATATCTGCAAAGAACTGGCAGATAGGCCATGGGCCCCTCAGGATACACATGCCTTTCTGGAGAGCCTGGTGGAGGTCTGAGACATACTCTTAGAGAAAAACCCTAAACTAAGGAAGAAACAACATCCCCAATTGTTTTCTCACAACATATATTTTTGAATCTCTTACTGAAAGTGCACAATGCCATAATTTTGTCTGTTATGCAATGTGTAATTATATTTTAAGGTTGTTTGCTGATTCTTCAGATTTTAGTCTTATTTAAGGAAATTCAATCCCTATGGAAGCACCCAGATCACATTTAATGCTTATGTCAGTGATGACATAGATACAAGAGCAAGCAATAAAATAGAGAATCTCACTAATATGGATTTCACCATGTTTATAAAATAAAACAGAACCTTCACAGTCTCTTTACAGTCAAACCTCCCCCTAAAATTTTTCAGCATTATGAGGTCATATAATGAGACAGTGCTGTAGGGTTGTGTTTGCTAAAACAGAAAGCCACAGTTACAGAAAGGTTTATGTTAGTAAAAATAAAACAAGACACAAGAGAACTGTTTGCAGATAAAGTATCATTAAGTCACTTACCCATAAAAGCAGTAAGTGACAGCAATAGAAGGTAGAAAACAAGAGATTGGGGTGTAATAAAAGTAAGCCACACTATTTTTGTAGAGTTTCAACATATGTACTGTATGTTTTATGAATTTTAAGCATGAATGGAATTCTGTGCTTGCCTAATTGGGGCTTCAGATTGGCTATGGGCCAGACAGGACTATAGGGACTCAAAGGCTAATAACACTACAAACAAGTCTATGTTCTGCACTGCTCACTATCCATTTTTAGAAAGTGAACAGAAAATTTGGGATAGCTATGGTGTGTTGAAGTTTTCTCTTGACATTTGAAGCTAGATGCTATATATGTCCTGGTTTTGTGTCAATTAGTTACTTCGATTTCAAATATTCCTCTGAAAAAGTAATGGATTTTAAATTTTAGGCTGACAAAAGCAAACCTGTATTAAAGATGTCAATAACATTGAAAGTTGGTATAGACTTTGCCAGAAAATTTGGGATTGGGACTTTAATGAAAATGATGTATAAATAAAAAGAAAGTAGGTTCGTGGAGATGCCTTCTGTTTACCCAAAGTAATAAGACTTGAAGTGGTACTAGAGGTATTAAATACTAAAACTGTTGTAGTTGTAAGCTTTTTTTAATGCAACTATTTCTTAAACTCCATTTCAGAACATTGCTTTTTCTGAAATCTGGCTTTCATTGGAATTATGGAAACCCAGTTTTCAGAAAACTGAAAATTCATACAGCTAGAAACAGCTAGATTATGAACTTTAACGGTTTCTAAAAATTTCAAGCATTTTCATGAGCAAAAAAGCTAACAGAGTTTCCTGCAGGTTTATATCCTATATATGGTTTATCCATTGTCTCATGAGGTTTGATGTTCACAGCAGTTTTCTCCTACACAGAATCTTTCTGTCTGATAAACTATTTGTGTTCATGGAACACAAGATACTTTTGTGAGTTTAATCCTACACATAACACACAAACATGCAAACAGCCCAAATCTCATAACTGTCAAATCCTTAGGAACTTAGTTTTATACATCTGATCACACACATTTGCTCTTCAATGTCTGACCCACAATGAATTTTAATTCATTGTGTTGTATGGTTACTATACCCAAGTCACCTTTGGGTTTTAAAAATCAGTCTCTTGAATAGCATTGTTTAAAGAGCTAAAATAATTTTTTGGCTATTTGCAGTACATTTTTATAGTAAAAATTATAGATCTTTTATAAAGATCATAATAAAGAACATGAAGGAAAAGAAGTACACTTTCTTATTTTAATTTTTTTTTTCATCAAGGTATATTCAAATAAAAAGTAAAATTTGAAAAAGTAAAATGCTGGGAAGGGAAATTACTGAAGGTGCAGTCAAAGCAGTCTCCTGTGGCTCTCAGATGTACAGCTCTTGTCCTAAGGCTGGAGGACTTAATCCCAAAGATCAAAAAATATTTCTTCCTTTTTCTTGTTTTAGCATATTGTCAAAAATGCTAATTAAGCTGTATTTTTCCAGTGACTTCAGCTGTTTAGAACAATATAACAAAGGCTATGGACTGTGCATTTCAGTGGAATTCCAATATGAAAGCTAGAAGCAAGGAACTATCTTGAAAGGTAGAACAGGCATGGAAAAGTTAATTTTATTTTAGAAATTAATAAAACTATGCTGTGGATATAATCTGTAAACACATATCAAGGATATGGCTATGCACCAGGAGGAGCAATGGCAATGAGAAAATCAGTATTAGCACAGACTCACTGCTGAGCCATTTCTTTGGTATTCAGATACAGCAGGGGCAGGCCAAAGTATCATTTGGGAAATGATACCTCAGCCAGCATACAATGACATTTTCAATATTCTTTCTGCTCCCTCCTGCCTTGAACTTTTCATTACGCCTCCCATTTAGCTCATTCAGATTGTATTACTGGTAATGCTAATATTTCCATATTTCCTCCAAAGTACATTTTAAAGCAATTATTAGAAACTAGCTTCCTATTTCACTTCTTATATCAAAGTACAAAGTCCATCATTTTAATATAATTAAAAAATCCATTGGCAGTCAAGGCGTGCCACAGATGGAACACTAATCAGTTCATATTTTCCTGATGAGAGCTATGTTTCTGCTCAATTTTGACCTGAAGAAAGTAGGAAAATGGATAAAATAATTAACCCTCCCCAGTTTCCTACGAGACTGGAAAGAGATGCTATGACACAGTATAAGCAGACATTGTGACTTGAGAGATGCAGAAGCAGCACAGTGACTGCTCTGTACATGGCAATGAAACAGAAGACGATGACAGGATTAATTGCATCCTCTCCACATGAACTCATGAATCTTGTCTTTCTGGAAGCCTCAAAAATTGTTAATTTCAAATTTAAAAGTTTGGTGAATTTTGCTGGTATTTCTGGTTTGGGTTAGAAAGAAAGATAAATCACAAATTCTTTAACAATCACTGAAAGGTAGCACACAATGTTGTGTGGGTTTGTTTGTTTTTTTTTTTAAGTTTCACCATATTTGCCTTTCAAAATCCCTGTTGTTTTCATGTGTGGGAAAATATGCAATCAGGTTAAACACTGAGTAAACTGATACCAGTCATAAATCTCATGTCTACAGAATGAATCTCAAGCCTAGGGTAAAATAGGGTAAAAGCCTAGGGTAAAACATTACCTGATCAGTTACAGAAACAATCAAGTAGGATGAAACAGAGTAAAACAAATACTGGAAATACTAGATGAAAAAGGTTATAAAATAAGCTGTGTCTTGGAAGTCAGGATATCAGTGTTAGAAGTTGAAATGAATCGGGCTAAAACATCTGCCAAAATTGAGATTCCTGGATTCTCTCTGGGCAGATCAGGACACTTGAAAGGAGTGAGCCAAGCATCAAGAAAGGAACTATATAGTCAATATCATTAACAATCATGACTTTACCACTGGCTTCCCACTATTAATTATAAAGAGATAAGAAAATATTCAAACTTGAGGAAAAAAAAAATCTTTTGTTCCACTATTTACACAGCTGTAAACCTTCCAATTCATACTCTTAAAGCAAGTTCCAAATGAAACACAACTCATTAATTGCTTCCCAATTCACAAGTAGAGCTTCCAGGAGAGGGCTCCAAAGCAACACTAGTACTCAAGGGAAACTGCCCAAACGTCACTGTCCCACTTTGAGAAACAGTTAATTAATTTTAGATTAATTATAGGCCTCATGCCCTTCTGCCTGCAAATTTGAGTGTGACTTACTCTAAGATGGAAAAATGAAAGCTATGAGCTAACATGGGCTCTTAATGTTTTGACTTAGAATAATACAGCTAAAATGGAAATATGAAAAAAGGATAAAAATCATAATAAACCCTCATTAATATTTTAAATAGTATAATATGTATCTATAAATAACATAAATATATATATATATAAGTAACATAAAGATTATGTAAATAGAATAAGAAAACAATTATTGCCCATACATTTCCCTAAGACATATATTTCTGTGTTAACAAAAGCTGTCTAGTTCTTCTAGGGGAATAACAAATGACTAGACTGTGGTCAGCTCTTCAACAACTGCAAAAAGGGAAGACTAAGGGATGGAGATACACATATGAGATATTTGAAGATTTTTTAACTAATGACCAAATCAAAATAATAGTTAAACCTTCAAATAAAATATACCTTCAAATGCTTCAATGCTTGAAACATTTAAATGCGACATAGCTTTAACTGAGATGAAATTGTTTAAAGCATGCCATTTTTACTCACTAATCCTTTTACTGTTGAGTTTAAGATTTGTTTCAAGCATTGGTATTGAATGGCCAAAATTTGCACTTAGGATATTCAGTCTTAGCCAAGCAAATAACATTTAAATTCAAATTTTGTTAGATGTTCAGTGTTTTGATTCTGTGTTTAATTTAGGCCCAGCATCAGATTCAAGCGGAACAAGGGTTTAGGTTTGAAATCAGGATCTAGGGTTTGGCTCTGTCTCCAATTAATTGCGTAAAGCTGGCTCAGGGATTTTTAAAAGTCTCTGCTGAACATTGTGAAAGATGGATGAGGTGAAATTCCCAGGCACAAAAAAAGAGAAGTGTAATATGTTACTGTATAATGTACTAAACTCAAAGACACAGCTTATTCCACTCAGACACAGCCAAAAGAGCCACTGATGCCAAAAATCCCAAGGAAATAAAAGGTTAGTTTTGAATTTTTTGGTTTACTTCCAAATATTTTCCATCTTCAGGCACACAACTAGCCAGACCATATAAAAAGTGCAGAAACCTAAACACTGAGGCTGCCACACTGACCTCCCATTTGTAACACCCTTCATGTGATGGGAAAGGTTTCTCCATGCAGTCCCTCCAGCCTCTGGAGCTGCAGGGGGTGACTGTCTGCTGGACCTCACAGTGAATTTGTCAGAAGAATGTACAGAGCAGCTTGTAGAAGCAGGCCACGGGGCTTCTTATGAAAGCAAAATGGGACACAAAATGTGCATGCCTGTCATGCACTCGTCTGTGAGCAACTGCTCAGAGGTGCAAATTTATGTCAACTGATGCCTGAAGCAAGAGAAAAGCAGAGTCCCTGACATGGACTTGTGTCCTTCAGGAGCAGTAGGTCTCTGCCTCTCTAAGGAGTGTTCTTATTCATACTTCTCCAGCCTTGAGGAAAGTGCTATTTTTATATTCTGGGGTCCTCATGACACACTCACCTAGTTTTCAGGTGGTACATTTCAAGTGAGTTAATGTACTTCTGTGTTTTGAAAATTCCTTGTAGCAACAAGTATAACAACTGTCCTCCAAGACCTATTTGTGAAGCATGTGCATTTTATTAAAGCTCATCTCATGATTTACAATGCCATACACAATGCTGTGTTACTGAATGGCTGATCAACTATTGGAAATGCTGAATTTTGAAGAAAAGATACAGACATTAACATTACCAAAAAAACCCAAAACCAAACCCCAAAAATAACCAACTAAACAAAACAAAACAAAACAAAAAAAAAAGGAAAAAAAAGAAAAAAAACCTGAACAAACCAACTCCTCCTC